>APFE030118444.1:173508-218860 GCA_000404065.3 Pinus taeda
GCAGCAGTGCATCAACCAACCTACAGATCTATGATTGGAAGTCTAATTTATTTGACAGGTACCAGACCATACATCATGCATGCAGTGGGAATAGTTGGAAGATTTCAGGAAAATCCAAAGGAAACTCATCTTCAGGCAGTGAAGATAATTTTCAAATATCTTCAAGGGACTCGAAATTATGGCTTATGGTATCCTAGAGATACAGATCTCACACTTCCTGCTTATACAGATGCAGATTGGGCCGAAAGCGTGGATGACAGGAAGAGCACAAGTGGTGGTGCATTCTTTATGGGTTCCAGATTAGTATCTTGGTTCAGCAAGAAACAGAGTTCGATTACCTTGTCTATAGCTGAAGTAGAATATGTGGCTGCTGCATCTTGTTGCACTCAACTTCTTTGGATGATGCAGACCTTGCAGGACTTTCAAATCACTTGTACTCCACCTATCTCCATCTTATTTGATAATACAAGTGCAATAAGCATTTCAAAGAACCCAGTCATGCATTCAAAGACCAAGCACATACCAATCAAGTATCATTTTCTCCGGGAACAAGTGCTTGAACAAAAGTTCAAGTTGGAGTATGTTCCTTCTAAGGAACAAGTTGCTGATATTCTCACCAAACCACTGCCCAGGAATACCTTTGAATACCTCAGGCAAAAGCTGGGGGTTGTTGATGCATCATCTTGTTGTTGAATCTCTTCTGAGTGTTGGTTGTACGCAAGGTTCATCTAGGTATATGCGTACATGTGCTGGTTTGCGGATTGGTTCTAGATCGATGGCACAGATTCAGGGGGAGCACATATAATGCATTGTTGGCATTATGGTTGCACAGAAGGAGTGCATGGATGTTGATCTAATCATGGCTGAAATATGTCCCTATCTCTTTCATGGTCATTTATGGTGTTTGGTTGATTATGGTTCTTCCTCGCAGATCTGGTTTATAGTCAGGGGGAGCATGTTCTTAGGGGGAGCATAACCCTTTACCCTTGATGTCAAAGGTGGAGAATGAAATTAGGATCTTGAGGTTGCCATCAAGTCCAAAGGGGGAGATTGTTGGCATTATGATTCTGGTATGGCTCTATTATACAGGTGTTGTACTTGATGGCAACTCACTCAAGTGGCAATGGTCTGTTCAGGCTCCCAAAATGATGGAAATTAAGAGGCTCATAGGTGAATGGTTCAAAAGGTGCAGACCCGCAGGTTCACCGTGTAGGAGGCGCGTTCATACCCGCAGATCAACTGTTCAGAAGGTGCAGAACCCCACTTCACTCACTTCAAGGCAGAGAAGCGCGCTCACATGGGGTTTCTTATGTTTGACCCGTGGTATTTAGCCCGCCATTTTTGATGCTATGGTTTTGGCCCACGGTATAGGATCTATTTTAGCCCTGGTTTTGATCCCTTGTATTGGTTATTGATGGTTTTGTCCCATGGTGTGAATAAAGGGCTTGACTATAAATAGGGAAGGAGATCACTTGGCTAAGGTATCTTTTCAATTGAATATCTTAAGATCTAAAATATTGGGTTGTCAATGTAAAATGCTTGATCTAAATCAAAGTAAATTTGAAGGTGAATCTATGAAGTCTTGATCTCTCGGGCGCATGATCAGATCTGTGGATCTGACTGACTGTAGCACATTGGAGGACTGTAAATTTGGACCTAATCAGAAGTCTGCAGGCGATCCATCAGGTGCAGTGTGGGGGTACGCAGCACAGTAAAAGGCTCAGTGCAGGAGTACGCTGCGAAACCAAAGGTGCAGTGCGGGGTACGCAGTGGAGGAGATGGCACAGTGCGGGGCACACGCAGTACAGAAAAGGGCGAAGTATGAGGTACGTAGGCAAGAAGAAGGCATAGTGCAGGTGTGCGCAGTATGTCAGAAGTAAAGATGTGGATCTGAAGAAAAGTACGCAGAGAAGAAGAACAGCCAGTGCGGATCTGGGCAGTTCAGTCTCAGAAGAGCTACGGATATACGCAGGCTCCTGTTGGTGAAGTTGCGGTCTTATCTTGAAACAATTGTTGATTTTCTTTTTTCTATTGCAGCAAAGTTCTAGGTTTAGATTTCTGGTATTCTTTTCTGTTTACAACATTCTAAAGAGTGGGTGATTCATTGGTTTTGGGTGATTTTCATGTACTTGATGATTATTTCATGTTCATGGATCCAGTTTGAAAATTAATGAAACGTGGTCCTTAAAGAAGTAAAAGAGAAAAAGGGGGTTGTATCTCCCTTCCAGGAGAGACTGGAAAACGAGAGAGAGTTGTAGCTCTCTGCAGGTTGCAGCCTTCGTACTGGTAAAGGACTGCACCAGTACAAAATCATTGTAAAAGAAGTTTCTAATTGAAAGAAGATAGAGACATATTGCAGCAGGTGGTTTTCACCCACATTGGGTTTCCACCTTATATCTGGTGTTCTTTGGTGTGACTATCTGTTTTTCTTGTTTCATGCTCATTATTATATACAAGTTAATGATCAATAAATTAATGAAGGCATATTGAAAAAAATTTGATAATACTGATTCACCCCCCCGTCTCAGTATTATTTCCAACAGGTTGTTTGAGATTGTTTGAACCCTCTCTAATTGAGGATCCCGAAGAGCAAAGTCAATTGCCTTCTATTGATGACCTGCTACCCGAATATCTTAATGAACTGCATGAAGAAACAGTTCTAGATAGGAAGGTGAGGATGATGCACAGAGGAGATGTTGAGTACCTTAGAGTAGGGCTCAAGGGTTCAAAGTCAAGTAATGCAAAGTGGATTGAGATAGGACAAGCGAGACAACGTTACCCTCACTTAGTCGATGCTTAAAAACTAACTTTTGGTGGCCCAAAATCTTTTTCAGTGGGAAGGCCATGATCTGAATTGGATCCATGAGGAATAATCAAAGTACCATGACTATATCAGATCGAGACAAACCTCGAATTCAAGAGCACAGAGTGATAAGAAAAACCTCTAAACAGTGGCAGTTGGTAGCTAGCATGGAATGATGAGGACCTCAATCAACGCGCGCTGACCGAGGCCCATGGAGACTATGCAGGAGGCGAAACTGGCACCTGGGAAGGCTGGATCAGGAAAAGGAGGCAGTTTCTGATGCGCGATTATTGTGCATAGCTAGGAAAATCCCCTTGAAATGGAAAGGCCTCGAAGCGCTCTGTCGCATGGAAACCCGGAAACCGTGGGAAAAAGTGCAAAAGGCTAAAGGCGGGACCTGCACTCCAGAAACTGGTGGTATTTATTGGGGGCACCCTTGGGCAGTAAGCGGATTTGGCTAAAACCTAGCGATTCCATTCAATGCCCGATGCGTGGCGAGTGGAGGAGAGAGAAAACTTCCGCTCATTACACGCTAACGGTCGAGCAAGTCAACTATGTGAAATGTGCAAATGATGTTGGATTTGGGGGCTCTAGATCTAATGGCTGAAAACACGCCCAATGAAAGAACCATATTTGACAGGGGATTAAGCTGAGATATACAAGGATTTGAGATCCGATTCGACCGCCGAGGTGGTAGACGACTCATTCCACAATGCAACCGAAGAAAAGAACCAACAAGGAAAAAGCTGGCGTAGTTCGTAGGAGGACAAGTGGCCACTCCCTGTGAGCCTGATGACGATGCCAAGACAGGGAACTTCAAGCGAAGCTGCAGCAGGCGATTCAATGGAGGTGGAAGGGGAATTGAATGGCCATGAGATCGAATGGGTTTAATTCCATGAACAGACAAAGCAGAAGAAACTGAAGACGGAGAAGGGAAGAAAAGGAAGAAGACAGAGAAAACGAAGAAGAGACAATGAAGAAAAAAGCAGAAAGACAGAGGGCCGAGTTGACCACAGGCAGCGTCGAGCACCAGAGAGCTTGGGAGGTTCAAGCCATCCCTGAGAGGATCTGTCACGACTGAGCACCACATTGGGCTTCTTCCATTAAAGACTAGAAAGGTCAGGAGTTGGTAAGGAAAAGAGTTTGTGCACGCTGGTGGCTTGGGGAATCCAGAAACCACCCTCCCAAGAAATTCTGTTTTAGGAGACTCATATTGAGCTCTCTCATTTTAATTCTTTGCTTAAGACACAATAAAAGAAGGCCACCACTGAAGGCTAGACTAGAGATGTCGCCCTGGAGGATAGGGTGAACTCCTTATTAACTTGTTGTGTTCTTGTATTTGCTTACTATATTTCTCTGCTGTTTTCCATTTTCCTAATGTCTGTGTATTTTGCAATCTGATCGATCCGTTGGCTAAAATAACATGGGCACACACTAGCACATGAGTCTATAATACCTTCATTCAATAAATCTTTAACTGAGATCACTCAAAGGGTGATTTTTAGATCAATGGTGTGATAGACCAACGATGTGATAACCATCAAACTAAATGACCTAGCCCAACTAGTCACGGAGATGAAGTGGAAGTGTCATGTTCAAGAGCGACTTGCTACCATAAAATTTTCTTGATTTTTCCCATTTTCCCCATTCATTGGTGACCAGTACCTATTTATTTTTATCAACCTTGAGGAGGACAACATATGTTTGTTCTATAATTCACCCTTTGTGTAAACCCATCGCTATTTGATGTTTTAATGAGAATAGCGATGGTGAAACTTAGCCTTGTCTAGATGGAAAAGTTTGTTACTATTTGATGTTTTTAACAAGTTTAACGACAAAGAAAACTTGGCCTTTTTCATGTTTAGAGTGTTTGAAAAGGGATGAAAACAAAACTGTATAAGTTCTTTTTTGTAAAATAATCCCTCAAGTCTGAAAAATCATAAAATAATACAAGAGAGATGTTGTTTCCAATCTTTTAATGTGCTGGAATGGAGAGGCGCTTAATAATATTTTCTTATTTAGAGAGTCTGAAAAGAGTTTAAAGAGGAATCTATGGTTTCTTTTCATTTTTATCAAAGCTCATAAAATAAACAAAAAGTTTGCTTTGTGGTCAAATATGCTCAATTATTTATTTAGTATATTGGATTCTCCTTCCAGTTGTTCATCCTACTCAAAACTCCACCAAAGATGATTAAAAATACATGTTCATGGATAAAAAAGAATAAAAACTAACATTCTCTTGATTTACATATAAAAGTAAATATAAAAATAAGTTTGGTAATTCATTTTTACCATTTGATTTGGAGCTATGGAGCTATTTTTTACCCGAAACTTCACCAGTTGATTGCGAAGAATTATGTGGATCATTTCTCATGCCGTCTAGACCAAGTAGGAGCTATCCCAATGCTCTTCCATTTTATCCCATTCATTTTCAATTTTGAGGAAAAATTCTTGGTTTTTTAGGTCCCTAGGGTTTCATTTTGCATTCTCTGGATCATCGTATCCTTTTATGTCGAAAGGTGTGATGCATTTCATGCACCTAAAAGGCATCATGCAATGCATAGCATTGTCTCTAATGGGTAGGTGTGATGGGTGCAAAAACCAAAATTAAACAGTTATTTTCTCCCAAATTTTTGAACTATTTTTTACAAAAGTTGGATCCTAATTTGTCTAATGGTAGTGTTTCAGACATTCATTAGATCAGAATGGTCATTGAGTGGAGAGAACGAGAACATGAGGAGCAAGACATCATTGCCCTAAATAATCAGGGAACAGTTGATGCTTTAAGAAATTGTGGGCCACTGAAATACTTTCATTTATCTAGCATGAGACAACAAATTGAACTGTTACAATATCTTGTTCATTCATGGGATCCTACTTATTAGGTTTTCAACATCAGGGGAAAAAATATCTTCTTTACCACCAAGGATGTTTACTTTCTAACGGGACTGTCAAGGTGGGGTGCCCCCATCTCATTATCAGGATTTACCCAAGGAGGTGAATCAGTGAGGGAGTATGTACGGCAATTCTGGGAGGCAGGATCTTAGCCCAATAGAGACAGAAAGATCAAGATTCAAGGTGTTAATGATTTTCCATTGAGAACAATCCTCTTCACCCTTACCAAATTGGTTGGCAGTGCATCGTTACATTTGATTAATAGGTCTTATATGCAGTATGCCTTAGAATGCGTGGAACCAAAGGTATTTAACTGGTGTGAGGCAGTTATTTCATTGATGAAACACCAACTGACCAAGGTGAAGAACGGGAAGACCAAAAATTTTGGATATGGATCTATCTTGATTTCTTTCACTTTAGATAGAATCTCGCTTATGCAGCCACATCACATTTGTCTAGGAGTACCTAGATCTAGAGACCCACGAATGCAGAGGTGGGTAGATCTTATGGCTAGGCATGGTGGTCAGTCATTGATCTCATTTTCCTTCGCTTTATTCCAGTGGTTTGACCATCAGGATATGGCCTTCATGGAATATCCATATGTTGGGATGGACTTCTGTGGTGATACAGATCTGGTATTGTTAGTTGGGGCATAGTGGAGAGCTATTGTAAATTGATTTGACCACACTTTTTCTTTTTGAAGTTTTTACTTTTGCATTTTTTCATTGTTACCAAGACTAAATAAACTTGTATATGTATGTAGATGTTAGACCGTTCAACCTGTGGTATGCCAATGGGAGGCAGATGTGCCAGTTCAGAGAGCTATTGGGAGGGAAGTTCTTAAAGCTTTTGACATAGCAGAGACCTTGGCTCAGCTGTAGGATCACATAGAGGGTTTAACCCTAGGTATTCCGGATATCTGGTTTGAGGAGTTACCCATGAGATTGAAGCACCATACCATTGGTCCGTCGAGTCATTGGATGAGACTCTTGCATATGATAGCATAAGCTGTGACCTGTTATCATAAGCAACACTAGTCTATTGGGATATTTTCTGCATTCAACTTTTCATTTTTTGGGTTAGATGACTGATTTTTTCTTGGAAAAAAACTATTTGTAAAAACTTATATACAACGATCTATTTGATTTTAGAGTTTTATTGTGGTTAAGTGATGAAATCTTGTTCAAATAATGATGTAATTTGAAAATGATTTCTTTACACATGTTGCAAATGTCTATTTAACACATAGTTTTCTAGAGAGTCAATTAATTTGTTTCAATTTCTAGGAATATGTTGATATTGAATAAATCAAAATGTCTTTCCAAAATTCAAACTCTAAGGAACATGCAATGACTTACTGGGTTTTGGACGGAATAGATGCCAGTAAGATGTAGTATGACAAGTTGTGAGTCTAGCCTAATGATTATTCGGCATATTCCAAGTGAATTGGCATTAGAGAAGAGTTTGATCAATGTGATATACTCAGTAATATTATCGATCATCCAATACATATCCCTCTGAAACTCACTAACTCGTCGCTTGGAGCGAAATGGCCCATGCTGTAGAAGATAAATTTTGTGTACTATGACTGTCTCCATCGGCATACCAAACAAATGGTTCTGAAAAGTTAGACATCTGCAACAAATGTGAAGTGGATTACCTAACCAAAGAAGAACTCTAAAAGAAAACTAACACACAAAAATGCAAACAAAGCATATGTACAATGAGTTTTACTACACTAAACTAAGCATAGTAACATTTAAGATACAACCTGTTTCGGTGCTGCGACAGTGGAATCCCATCATAATCCACCAACTCATAGGCTCCTTTTGTCAACACACATTTTACAATATAAGGGCCCATCCATAATGGTTTAAATTTTCCACTCCTAGTTTGTTGGAATCTTAATCGTAAAGCAAGACCAAGTAAACCTCTGAGAAGACACGAGGCTTAACATTCTTGTCATATTGTGCCTTAATACGTTTCTTATAAGCTTCATTAGCCAATGCAACATCACGACAGGTTTCATCTAGATGGATTAATTCCAAGAAACATTCTTCTTCTTCAGAAGTATTGGATAGCAGGTCAATTGTGAGTTTGAGGGATGAGATTTCACATTGGATTGGTAAGACTACTTCTAAACCATACACCAAATGAAAAGGTGTAAATCCAGTTGCATTTCTCACTGAGGTTCGATATGCCCACAAAGCCGAGTACAAGATTAAATGCCAATTCCATTTATGGACTCCAATCATTCTTTACAACATGTGCTTAAGGACTTTGTTGATAGCCTCAACATGTCCGTTAGCTTGGGGGTAGTATGGAGTATAACCATCATGTGACAGTCCTAATTTGGTAGTTAATTCGATCATAATGTGATTGCGAAAATGTGATCCATGATCTGTAACTATAGCTTGTGGTACGCCGAACCTAGAAACCGCATGGTTAAAGAAAAGAAAGTAGTTGTTTCGCCACTGTTGTTCAATGGAGGCATTGCCTTGGTCCATTTGGTAAAATAGTCAACAGTGACTATAATATACCCACGACCCCCGGCTGAGGTGGGGTTACATTTCATAAAATCAATGCCCCATTTTGCGAATTGGCCAACAACAATGATTGGATGCAGTGGTGCAGGTGCTAATCTCGTTTTACGACCAAAAATCTGGCAAGCATGGCAACACTTGATAGCAAGAATGCAATCTTTAAATATGGATAGTAAAAAGTAACCAGATCGTATAATTTTTTGTGTACTTGCATATCCAGATAAATGCCCCCCACAAGCACTTGAATGACATTCATTAAAATCCTTTTCAGCCTTGTTGTGAGTAAGGCACCTGTGCAAGGTTGTATTGACACCACGATGATAAAGTGTATCAACAATTATCAGATATTCTTTGGCTTGGTATCAAGTACGTTGATGTCCAGAGCGAGAGGTATTACGTCAAAAAGATTAGGTCTGGAGATAGATCAGTATATCTCCATACCATGGATCACTTAACAAAATCAAAAACAGAGAGTCATCCAATATTGATGGTTCTGATGTTAAATCATTGGAGGACGAGTGAAGGTCACAAAGTAGCTCAACAAAGATGAGAGATTTCTTTGATTTGGATTTGATGAATTCCAAATCAAACTCGCACAAGATAACTATCCATTTAGAATATTTCCCCCCTAGCAATTGACGTGACAAAATGTATGTCGTAGGGTTGCAATTTGATACGATGGTAGTTTTGCGAAGGAGGATGTAATGACGAAATATCTGCACAACTTGAACTGCTGCCAAGGCTAAATTTTCAACATATGAATATTTACTTTCTGTATCATTGGGTTTGCAACTCAAATATTATATAGGATGTTCGATTCCACTTTCCTCTTGAGCTAAAACCATACTAATGGTTGTATCTGTAGTGGCAAGATACAGGTAAAAGTCTTTTTGATAGTTTGGGGCATACATTAATGATGCTTTAATCAGGGAATATTTAAGGGCATCAAAAGAAGCTTGTGCAACTTGGTCCAAATAGAAGGGTACCCCTTTCTTCAATAGATATGTATAGCCTTTAGCTAATTTAGCATAGTTTGGAATGAATATCCTCAGAAAGTTTTCCTTCCCTTGAAGTCTCCGTGTCTATAGCAAATTGGAAGGTGGAGGTATGTCAAGGATTGCTTGAACCTTTATGGAATCGAGTCGAATTTTGTCTTTCAAAACTACGAATCTGAGCAATCAAACAGAGCCAACAAAAAACACACATTTGTGTGGATTGAGTCTTATTTTGTAGTGTCGACATTGTAAAAATATTGCTCGCAATGTTGCGGGTGATCAGTCTGTTTACACGAATGAGCAGGAAAATAATCAAGATAGGGTTGAACAATGTGTTTGATGTCATGGAAGGCATAATTCATCGACCTCTAAAATGTAGCCCCTCCATTTTCCAAACCAAAGTGTAGCTTCTGATAAGCGAATGTGCCCCATGGACATATAAAGGCAGTTTTTTATTGGTCCTGTGGGCGGATATTGATTTGATTGTAGCTAGAAAAACCATCCATAAATGAAAAGATTTCATATCCAACGCATTTATCAATAATCTGGTTGATAAAGGGTGTAGGATAGTTTTCCTTTAAAAATTCTTGGTTTACATCCCTATAATCGATGCACACTCGAATTGTCCCTTGTTTTTTCATCACTGGAAGAATATTAGATACCCAATCAGTAAGAGGTATAGGGAAAATGAAGCCAACACGCAAAAGTTTTTCAAACTCTAATTTAATGGTAGCGATTTTCTTAGGATGAATAGGTCGAAGCCGCTTTCATACTGGTTTGACATCATGATACATTTTACTCTCATGTTCAACAATGCTTGAGTCAATGCCCGACATCTCTTCATAAGACCATGCAAAGACATCTCAAAATTTGCAAAAAAAGAGCACAATAATTATCTAGTTCCAATGGAGAACAAGACTTGCCGACATGAATATTTTCTACTATGTTAGGCTTGTTTGAAATGTTTATAGAAATTGTTTCTTCTATCTTAGACAAATTACGCTCAGAATCTTCAGTGTTTATAGAATTTGACAGGAAATCAATAATTGATGGGTGATTGAGTTCATTTGAATAATCTTCATTATCATCTCGAAGGTAGGAACGATGATGTTAATCTTCTCACAGTGTCTCTCCTATCATCATTGATTGGACGATTCCTTCAACCGTAGAATGTATACATGAAAAAGGATCCGAAGAGGTACCATATTCTAATGACCTATCTACCCATGTAATTGTTGACCGCAGAATAGGGTTTTCCAAACAAGCCAAAAATATTGATTCCTATAATGATTCAATGGGGCTTGGTGTTATTTCCTCGCCATAATCATCACTTTCCAGGTATTTGAAATCTTCTTAAAATCAGATGATGCAGAAGAAACCATGCTACAAGTCTCGACTCTTGTCACTTCTGTGAAACTAGATGTTGATGGGAGGGTAAAACCATCAGGGAAGGATATTTTAGGAGACCTCCTCCAACATTTTGAACAATGGTGAGCTTCCATGTATCAATGTTTTGCTTCCCATAGCCTATGAACTATTGGCAAAGAATGCTAGCCGATTAATGACTGTGATTCCAACCTTGAAGGGAAATGCAGTCGTTCAAAAGTATGTGGAAACAACAACAACCATAGCATATACCCAAGGCCTTCCTAGTAAGATGTTGTAATCAAGGAGTCCATCAACTACCTTGACCTCAACATTTATTGTTTTTCTCCCTAGTTCAACTTGTAGGTTACTCAAAATCCCATACGGAGTGTATGTTCTTCCATCAAAAGCTTTTAATGTAGTCGGTGATCGTGACAAGGGTGGTGAACCAGTAGTTTTCCAACAGCTCATGGACATAATGCAAGTAGATTTCCCCTCATTAATAATAGTTCAATGAACATTCTTATTGATAGATTTAACTTGTATTAGGAAAGCTAATTTCACTGGTAACTGTGCTGTATATCATGCATGGTTAAAAACCACAAGATTTGAATCTGTACGACCTATTCCACCTATTGTTGATAATAAATCTTGTTTTTGGGAGGCACAGTTCTACAACACCTCAAGTGTCAACATAGCGGAAGGTGATTGAGCCAGATCTTCCACTATATTATAGTTTTGAGGTGCTTGAGCATGAGTATTAAATGTTGATTTGTGTACAACTCCCGTTGGTGGTTTTATCGTTAATTCAGGTACAATTCGTGGAGCAACTTCTGGTGAAGTCAAGTTTGAAGTACTAGGTTGATCAGTATCCTGGTTATCGAACGACGATGGATTTCCATAATCTTTATTCCTTGTTGGCACCAAAAAATAATTTTGCATATTTACAATGGATAACATGAGTACTTGGGATGTGGAAGCATTATCAATTGCAACCAAATGCATCTCCAGCGTTGGAAACAGATCTGTCAACACTGCTGAGGTATTTGAAGCCTTAAGAAGCCTAGAGACCTCAGAGCGATGTGTATAGTCTCATGTATAATGCTCATCATTACATATTAGACATGGATAAAAAGGTTTCCTAGCCACAATAGGGGATTTAGATGATTTCTCAGGAGTGGAATTTTCCTTTTTATCTTTGTTATTCTTCCCTTTTTTCTTACCTCCTGGTTGCTTTGGAAATTTTCCTTTGTCAGATGACACAACATTAATCTCCAAGGCAAGAGTGTTTTCTGATGGATTTGCATTTTGATTGTCAATAGAAAGAGTTTGACCAGATGGTCCTCTTTCTGTCTATGTGCTTGAAGAACCGAACATACCGTCATTGACATGAGAATCCCTACTCGATTTTGGAGGTGGTGGAACAGTGAAGGCTAGTCTAGGTGCATCAGGAATCTTATCACAGAGCATGTCGGATTGTGTGTAAATGAAATCCAAATATTGGGCACGAGCGATAACTTGGTATTCTATGACAACTCCTCCTTTTTCCACATCCTCGGTGATTAATGGCAACAAGGATTTTATGAACCACTCAGCTAGAAGTTGATCGGGAACATACGTATTAACCATTCGATGACGAGCTGCAACTCATGAATATGATCTGATATATCGGTGTAGGTAGTCTGTTTAAAGTTTGTCAAGAGTTCTATTCCGATCTCGTAGCAGATAGGTAACTTGAAGTGGGTCAAAAAGGTAGTGGCTAAAATGGTGAAGTTATCAAAAGAAACTCTTGGTAATTCAATATACCATTTAGCAGCTGGACCAGTAAGCATTCTTTGGAAAAGACGAAGTCTGATTGAATCATCATTCAAAGTATTGGATAAACACCATAGATGGAAGGTCATAACATGATTCAATGGGCGTTCTTGAGGATTTCCATTAAACTTCAGAATATCAAATGGTAACTTATGAGGAATCACCAGCCACCAAGGCACACATGAAATTGGATCATTAGTGAGCCAGTTTAAATCTGGTAATTCTAAAGTTGCTACGTATGGCAACTGTCGATTCAAGTTAGGTTGAGCATACATATGATAAGATGGAATCATCTGTGCCATAGGACTTTGCATACTAGCATAGGTCATTTGCATTTGGTAACCTTTGTATGGTTGTTGGAAAAAACTAGTATAAGGTGGTTGTTGATAACCATATTGGAATTGTGGTTGTCCATAACCTGCAAAGCCTTGTTGCCCAGGTCCTTGGTAAGCTTGATATTGACCAAAACTAGTTTGAGCTTGTGAACCGAATCCAAACTGGGGCTGGGACTATTGGAATTGGGGTTGTTGGAATTTCAACAACCATGGTTCTTGAACCAACTGTTGCTACCCAGTAATGAAATATTGACCAAGCTGTGGATCAACTATACCATTTTAAGTGTCGGTCATTCTGGATAAAAGTATACGAACCTGAGGTTGTTGTTGGGTTCCAAAAACAAGTGGTTGTTGTATAACAACTTGAGAAAATTGAACCTCTTGACTTGAAACTTGTGGTTGCAAGTAAGAAGGATCAGTTTATACCGGTTGAGATATGATAGTTTGAACTTGCGACTGTGGCATAGTAGTAACAACAGGTGTAATAGGGATATTTGGCATGGTTTGCATTGATTGTGATTGATACACAATTCTTGGTTGGTTTGGCATTACTAGTTGCCATTGAAAAATTCTAACTCCAGGTTGACTTGAATATTATGCACATTACCATATGGTTGTCCTCCAGAATAAGGAGGATACGGTGAATAACCATATTGCTCTCCATATGGTGGCAATCCAGTATTTAATGGATATACTAGTCTTTGGTGACTAGATTTCCCGACTTGATACTGATGTGTAGGATCAAATTGTTGAGTTCCCATTTGAGAAAAAATAGTTCGAATTCTGAACGCGTTTATGGGTGTTGACCATGGTGCAGAAGCAACCCCTTAGTGGGTTCGAGACAATGATTGGTAACCAACCTAGATGGACGATTCATAGTATAGGTGTGACTCAGGTGTGGTAGAAAACATCAAGGGAGTTACAACAAAAGATTATGCTACAGCTGCATCAAATGATACAGTCTTGGATGTTGACGGTTGTTCAGCCATAGCTAAGTAGCCCAAAATTTGTCCTAAAGATTCGACGAGAACTTGCAAGAAAGCAGGATCAGGTGAAGTAAGGTAATTAGGTGTAGTAGGATAAATATTAATCCCAGTTCCAAAGTCAAAAGGGGTTCCAAGTGTGGAATCCTCTACTATCTCTTCTATTGCAATCAAATCTGGTGGAAGAGTTTGACCATTAGGTCCGTAAAAGATTTCTGGTGTTGATGAAAGTGTAGTTTCAAGAATGACTAATTTTGGGGGGGTAACAACTTCTGAATGTTGAAATTCAAAATCCAGATGTTCAGGGAAATGAACGATAGTTTCAAAGGGAGATTCCTGAAAAAATTCTAGTTCAGATGTAACACCTATTGGAACTGTGATAGATTCTGGACCAACTCTTAATGGAGTTGTTTCAGGTTCAGAAGTACTTTCTGCTTGAACAATTTCATATTGAGTAACTTGTTGTTGCACAACCTCGGTTACTGTTACACTAGGATCAGTGTTAATGTCCTCAGGTAACTATGAAACTTCCTCTTTAGGAATGGATGTACAAGAAATAATTGGAGTAACTGGAGTCTCTGTAGCTGTTGAAACAAATGTTTCAAACAATCGAGATGAAGAACTAGGAGTTCTTGATGTATTAGAGTCAGTTAAATGAGAGCGCTTTGTCTGAATTGGTGTCGCTTTGGGAGGCAAAGGTGGTTGACTCACTATTCTCCACGAATGATGGGTTTTGGGTTGACTTTCTTCTCTAATTGTGGACTACGTTATCAACTTAAACTCAATGAAGGAATACGGATGTTATTTGTGGTCAATTAATTTTAACGACACTGGAACACAACTTCTCTTTTTCAATTTTAAAGAGTCAATAAAAAGAAAAAGATGACTCTAGTAGCCTTCAATTTTTAATGAGCTTGAAAGGAAAAGTGCTCAGATGATCCTTCAAATTTTAAAGAGTTGAAAAGGAACGAAAGTGACTACTCTGGAGACTCTAGACAAGAGGGTTTACTAGACAAATCACGAAACTACAATATACACCTTCGTGATAAATTAAAGAAAAATCGCCAAGGACTTTACGTACTACAGTCAATCTTCCCAAATGATGTGTTCAGTGCATTGGGATCAGTAACGTGGTAAACTCGGCTTCCTAGGGATAAAGGATTTCAACCTATTGGGATTTCCCACCATATACGCGATGGTATAGGGAGCTATTGAAGTCCCGAAAATTGGGTCTACAACAAGGGGGATACCCACTCGGTCTGGACCTTGGTTAGCAGCTCCTTTTTTGTTTGGTATAGTGGGTCCAACTGGGGATATGGGACTAGTTTCCAAATTTATATGTGTGTGTGTTGAGAATTGATATTTCCTTCCTAATAATTTCTAAGTAAAATGCTTTTATTCTAAATCTAATGTAATTGTATTCTAATGAACATAAATATCTAATTCTAAAACTAACTTGGGATTTAATCTTTCAGTTATGTGATCTAAAATAATTTCAAATGGAAATTGGTAATAAAGATCATTCAATTGCTATGAGGAAATAATTCAATGAAGATAAACCATTTTGTATAAAAAATTAGATGAAACAATTGTGAAAAACATATCGCATAATAAGTTACTCATATATTAAGCATAAATAAATAGCTATCACTGTACAGAAGTGCCAAATGAAAACTCAAGCACTCAAGCATTCATATATAAATAACTAAACATGAATATCACCTTGACACATAAGCAAAAATCATTGAGAGATAAAAGTACCATTTATAACTGGTTCTACTCATGAGCTTCAACAATAATGATTTATCTCTTCTTAATCCAACATCTACTAAGAGTACAAAAGTGCAATTTCAGTTGAATATATTAAATGCAGATATCAATAAATCCTGTTCCATTCATTCATCAAAACCTCCTCGAAGGGTGAAAAAGTGCATGTTTTGAGGACAAGTGTTTTGACAAATTTTAGGACCCTTCCCTAAATGGATGAGAAGGGTTTAAATACTACTAGCTAAATCCAAAAATACTTTACTGCAAAAATGTAGGAAGTGGTTTAAATGACCGTCCTCATTTCAGGCAAAAATAAAGCAAAATTAAAACTAAAACTAAATCTAAAACAAAAACTAGAAATTAACTATCTATGTATCTATTCCTTGTAGTCGCAAGCGTTCAACATTCGCTTGAGGAGAGTTGGCTAGCAGACTTCCAAATTTAGCTGTCCTGTGAAAATGGAATTAGAAAGTGTTGGTGCCATCTTCTCAGTAGACTTAATGATACATTTGAGAGTCATGCACTGGCTATGTGGTTTTACCAAGTACGTCCAGTAAGAATCCCAATTCAACTTGGTTAACCTTTTGACGGACTCAGCTCTTTCTTGAGCCTTTTGTCTCCAGCTTGTCTATAGATACTGTACATTTGGTAAATATCCTGGAGTGGTCTCCGATATGAGATTTTCCCTATGTAAATTTTCATTGACACAATCAATAACATTATTTGTTGTTGTGGCTGCTTCTTCTGCCGCTTGTTCTGCTTTCCTGATATGTGCATCCCACTTATTAAAGAGCATTTCTTTGTGGGTTTCATTGATTATGGGTGCGCTTGCCCTTTTCCCTTTCTCTGATTCCTGCCAAGCCAAATATTCAGTAACTCTTTTATCGGTTAAATCATAATCATGTCCAAAGTCTACGACTTGATTAGTAATTCTTTCACTTATCTCAGAATGAGAGCTCCATTGCGATATTCTTTGGCACAATGTTTCTTGTTGCTACAGGAGTTGATCATTTAAGGAAATTGATTCTGTGACAAACTTTGTAAGCTTAAGATCTTCCTTATGCATCTCTTGCATATCCTGTAACTATTTTTCTCTTTCGGCCAAACTGTTCTGATATCCTAGTTGCATTTGTTGAAAGTCCTGTTATAATCTTTTTAGCTATTTCTGTGCTTTGTTGTTGGTGTTAGCTTGGTGTAGCTATTGCTGTAAAATCTGTATTTTATCTTCCTTTTCTTTCAGTAATTTTCGTACCTTAGATGCTTTATCAATGGTCACAGAAGCATATGCTCCTGTGATCTGAGATAATTTAGTGAGATTCTCAATGGGGTCAGTGGTAGGATCTTGCCAAAGGATGTCTGACTGCTCTGCATCAGAAGAGAGAACGTTTTCCAATTTCCTTTTCTTTTTTTGTATTCTTACCATCGCTTTATGCTGCGGACTATAAAATACATCAAGAGGAGGAATTTCTTCTATTTTGAGCATAAGTTTAGAAGATGGGGTAGTGGGAATATGTTCCATTTCTGGGACATTGCTGATTGTCCCTGTGACTATATCATCCACTGTCTGTACATTACTTTCAGGTGTCTTGTGCTCTATCCCTCAATATTGATTAAGTCATTGAATGTATCCCATTCTTTATCCAGCTCAGTTCTGACTAGTGGCGGCTGGACGATGAGAGGGGGAAGATTTACCTATGGAGAGGCCAAAACCTGTTGTTCTAGGTGCTCCTTAGACTGGCAGTATCCCTTACTGACCCTTCACTTTTATTATGGCCACTCTCGGACCTCTTGGAGTGTTCTCACATTTCTCTCCCAGAATTAGATTTAGACTTGTCTGTGCCTGAACTTCCACTGGAACTACTACTGGGAGTTTGTTCCCTTACTGATTCTAAGCGTAATTTATCCAAAGGGATATTAGCTAACCTCCTTTCTCTATACATTTTCAACTCTTGAAATTCTGCTGGAGGAAATCACATTTGGGCTGAATGCAGAATTTCTTTAAGCGTCTTTTATGTTGAAACATATCATCAAAAATATTATCTTCTTTAGAAAACACTTTTATTTTGACTGTAGTAGTGAAATTATTAATGATATCAGAAGGGTCAAACTATCTTCCTGGAAATTTGAACAATCGTAGACATAAAATTTTGACTACTTCTTGGAATGAATGGCCTAAATCAAATAGTGAAAAGGCCCTACAGGCCATAGGAAATTGTTGTCAAATGGCCTTCTTCTTGTCCTTTAGCTCTTTACTCATACCTCCCACTCCGCAAGTCTGATAGGCAATCTCTCATGCCAGTAGTTTATCAGGGACATATAAAGGTAGGACATGAGGTGAAGCAAGACTTCTGAATACTCTAACATATGTGAAAAGTTCTTCTCTAAACCATCTCGCGACAGGGAACATATCGACCTCTGCTCTGGGAGAAAATCTTGGAGCGTCGTTATCATACAACATTTTGTACAAAGGTAACACGATTCCATGACAAATATTGTAGAAATATGGAATGAAATTGGAATCCCATAATTCTTTGTGATAGATATCAATGGGTAAGGGATCCTGAGTAGCCCATTTCCATCCCATTAGAGGAAACTTAGAAATATAACAAATTGCATCCATCACATAAGCAGATAAGTGGAAAGGGGATAAATCCTCTAAGTAGTAGTTCTTTGGGACCGATAATTCAAAATGGTTGTGGCTATATTGTCAGAGAATATCTTAGCCCAATCCACAATAGTAGCATTAGTGGCGACATCCAATAATTGTAGCCATTCAGATGAAAATTTGTTAACGTTTGTCTTTCCAAAAAGTCTACAGAGCATAGCGGCAGAAAAGCAATATGGGGAGGTGAGAGAACCAATACTATACATACCGTGCTTATATTTTTTTAGTGGTTCGTCCCTTCTCGCTAGTCCTTTGTGCATTCCACCAAATCTTCATTTTCTTTAGTGAATTTCTCCATGAACTGTTTGTTATAAGTCACCTCTGGCTTTGATAGGTGATACATGAGCCTCAAATCTTGTGGAGTGAATGAGCCAATGAGTCCTTAACCCTAAGTCTTAAATTTTCTGTTTGTGATATCAACACTATCCAGTACCCATTTGACCATGTCCATGTATGGAAGAATCTTGGGCCTCACCACTATTCGTTGCAAGAACAAACATGCTAGTTCTGTAATAAATGCCTCAGATGACCCACGTGAGTCTGCAGTAACTGTAACCTCCATTACTCTGGGATTTTATTCCTCGAGTAGGCTGTGCATCCTTTCCTAAGTAGTAACATCGACATCTCTGTTGCAGGTGGTGTCTGTGTACAAGGGCATCATTTCTTTATCTTTAGAACTTGGAGCTTTACCCTTCTTTCCTATAATATTCTAAACACTACTATGTATACTTCTCTATTCTTCACTCCTGCAGTGTACAAATGAGGTAAGAGTAATGATAAGAAAAAGGTGATGGGAAGCTTTAAATGCTGAAAGCATATAAAATATATCACCCTACGTGAAATGGCTCTTCGATCAGATCAAACCATATTTCATTAATGATTACCAACTAACTCATTAATTAACATTAACGCACATAACTCGGCATCGGTTTATGGAAAAAACTTTTTCGAAGGACAAGCCCTGTAGATCTGTGATTATCACAGATCGCAATATCGCTAATCCGTTGCATGTGGCAATCATCCATTACAATGTGTTTTTTGCAAAATGTGATTTGCAAGATGTGCCATCGCATATCGATGGTTTGAGGCATGCAATGCGATGTGTTTTTTTTAGTGCGTGATTTCGCATCACGATTTTGCAATCTTCGGATTCCGCTTGTAGGAAGGCATTTATTACCTTTTTGCGATGCAACGCTCTTTATTGAAGGAGTGGTTTTATTCAAAATTTATCATAAAACTTAAGTCTTTTTAGATTTTTTGTATATTCTCCTAAGTTTATGATAGTAAGTTTTATTCAAAAAGGGACCACAAGCACTAATTTATTTTTTTTATTTTTTGAACAAGGGTGCCCACTTATTTAGTATTAGTAATAAAACTAAATAAAAAAGGGGTTGTTGCTGGCGACAATGGGAGCACAAGTCCATACTAGCACTTATCGGATGAAAAAGGAGGAAACACCCAACCTTTAGTGAAAACGATAGCCACTAGGTTTAAAGACATCGGAACATGTCTCTAGCCTAGACATATAGATGTTTTTGTTCAGTTCCAAAGAATTGTTAGATTAATTGATGTTTATTTTAAGTTGAACTTGCTTAGAAATTTTCCTTTGAAGGATCATTGTGAAATGTGTCCTGAAATTCCTAGGAATGCAACTAGAATGATAAGCGCTCTTTTCATTTAATTTCAACAATGAAAATCCAAACTATGAGAGATAGAGCATAGAAGTACTTTTGAACAAACAACACAGAGCACAAACTAATGCAATTCCCTAAACCATTCCTTTTAGCACACAAACCGAAACTCTAAAATGAAAATGCATGCATTTATTTTCATTTTCTGTTAATGTGAATGATGTAATAAGAAAAACTAATGCACAAACGATTCAGAACTTTTTCATACAAAAATGATGATTGTGACAATTTATTTCAAAGGGAAAGGAAGACTTGTACAACACTTTCAATTTTGAAGAAATTAAGCTTTTCGACACATAGAATGAAAATCAAATCAAATGCACAAAATAGATCAATTGATTAGCTATGAAGGAGGACTTTACGACACTTCTCTTTTCAAAGAAAATGAGGACATTACGACACTTTTCTATCGAAATGACAATCGATAAAAACTACTTTTCGACAATGGATCGTAAATGACAAAACAAATACATAAAAACATTCACCAATCCTAATCTAAACAGGGCCAAATTAAAAAGATGAAGGCTAGTTTCGAAGATGAGGAATCATTCATACTCAAGAAACAATTCAATCAAAGATGAAAATTGACAAAAACTTCAGCTCCTAGATGGGAAAACTGATCCTCAAAAGATCAGTGTAGGTTGTGGTCATAGACTGTGCAATGAATCACTCTGTTCTAATGTGGGAAATGAAATGCATTCCAAGTCTCAGTTTAGGACAATGCAATGATTACAGTGAGAAATTTTGAAGGTTCTTTTGGCTCAAGTTTGATTCAATTGTCAGTGGATTAGAATTGAATTCAATGAACGATAACAAGTATAGTATATTGAAATGTTCTAAGAGGCTACTTAGCTACTAAAAAGGGAAAGTTTTCTTCCCCAGTGGAGTTGCCAATTTGTTTCAGGAATATTTAGTGTTTCTAAAAATGCCTAACCCTTTAGATCTAATAGCTGATCTAGAAACAACAGTCAAAGCAATCTTAATTTTTCCTATAAACGACAGATAAAATAAGGGATAGAGAACCTACTTGTAACTTCCACTTGTTCCTTATCTCCCTTGACCAATTTTGCTTCTCCTTCCTGTACTTCAATTGCTTGAGAAGTACGTGCACAACTTATAGAAACAAAAGCCTGTTAAAGCATAATGATCTATTGTTCATAAATAGCACGGAATCGAAAGTATGATATACACATGAATGCATTTAACATAAAACACAAACATCACGGAAAAATCTCGAAAAATTTGTTGATAAGAGGAAAAATTATAGCCAATGTGAGTTCGATCCAATGTCATCCTTCCAATTCAATCCTTCTTCACCTCATGAAAAGCAAGACATTCCAACAATATCACAACACTTTCACTCAATTCTAATCTCATATCACCAACATCTCCTTGCAACTCAATACTTTCCGGCCCAGATCTCTTAGATGAGTGACCTATTTATAGATAGGTGAAGGAGGTTGTGTCACCAATGATGATGATGAATTCCATTCTATTTTTAGAAATTAGTTCCATGAAAGAGGGCATAGGAGGTTGATGTTTCCTAATTCCTTTTGTCATCCAAAGGCGAACTGAGAGGGGTAGGTGGCACTTGAGAAACCTCTAGAGGCTTCTAATGGATAAGGAATCTTCAAACCCTCATAGAAATTTTAACAAGTTCGCTCATTGCGGGCTAAAGAGGGACTAAGTGTGATGCATAGCACTCAGTCAGTGTAGCTCGTGCAATGCATTGTAGCCTGATATAAGGTTTCCTGAGTTGATCTCTTTAGGGGTACTTTTTGGATGTTTTATATGATGGAACTTCTTTGGGAGTAAGGCATTCTAATGACTAACTTATTTAAGGCATGTAACAACTATATTAGGGGTTGATGAACTCTAATAACATCAACCTGTAAGTTGGGGTTGATATGCCCAAATGGATCTGTAACACCTGGCTATCATGGTTTCTTTTGACTCCAAAACCCTATGTTTGTGATCTCGAAAGGAAGAGTTCTTGAACTCTGTCAAGCTCCTCGTTTGGTAGAGAGTCTACCCCTTTGGCGATTCCCTACTCCAAAAACGTTTCTAGATCTAAATTCTCCCTCTCTAGAATCTCTTGCAATTCATGGTCTTCCATTCCAACCTCACTTGGGGTCATATCATGGTCCCTACCAAGCTCCATAATGGTTTGCAGATCATCCTTTTGTTGGTTGTTCTCTGGTATATCCTCCATGTTAGCATCCCTTTCCTTCTCTATGGGATTATTCTCTGATTCCTGGTTTGTCCTATTGTTTCCAAGTTCTTCTTCTAAGATCTTGAAAATATTGTGGCTTGGTTGTCCATATTCATTAATTTTCTTTTGGTACTGCTTGCCTCCTTTCCTTTTACCCCCAACCTTATTAAAGCCCTCGGGATATTTTCCTATAGTTTCTTTTGTGTTGCTCTCCAATTTGTTCAATGGGCAATCCCTGTATAGGCGCACTTGTTCATGACACTTATGACACCTAAATGGGATATGTTCATAGTCCACTACCTGCACTCATTCCTCATCATACACTTATAAAATGATTGCATCTGGAAGTGCCCTAGATAAGTCCATTTCCACGCATATCCAGGTGAAGGAAGTGTATTTTCCTCTTAGAGTAGCATCTCAGATCTTTATAAAATGCCATAGCTTGTTGCTGATAGCCTTTATAGACTACGACATCCAATAATATAAAGGAAGGGAGTAAATACTTATCCATACTGGTACTAATGTGAAAGTTTCTTGTTCATTGACAAAGTTCATCACCCATGATTGCATGTAAAGGCCTGCAACAATGTAAAAATAGGGTCCTCCCTCAAACACTCTGTCTTTATCCTCTAAGATAGTGAACACCACTGTGAAGAAGTCCTTGGACCCAAGGTGAAGGTTTACTCACCCCTTTGGTTTCCAGCGGTTCCTTATCCATGCTTGCAAAGCCTTCTCCGTTGGCCAAATCCCCATAAATTTGCAGATAATTGCATATTTCGCCATGTGATCTTTGTGCACCTGTAGTGTTGGGTCACTTAAAATGACCCAAGGAGTAGTGGTCGAGTTGGGTTTATAGACCCCTATTGTACTCATAGGAGCCACTCTTTGACTGCTAACCTCTGTACTCCTCCCCTTACTAACTTCCTCATGATTCTCTTCCTCTCCATGAGGTCTGATATTTTCTGATTTTTCTGTATTCATAGCCTTTGTTGCCATCTCCATTGGTTTATTAAAGCATTGTGATCCAACTCCCTTGCCTCTGTCCGAAACCACTTGATTGTAGGAGGGAGCTGAACTCCCTCCTCGACACCCCACCATGGTGACCAGTGACAAAACCTTAATGAAAACCTTAGTTCAAATTGCAGAGCCGAGTTTGAATCCCAACCCTTTTATCTTTGTTTACACAAAGAGAAGTGAGATATTCTATACTTAATATTATTGGTGTTTGTTCTTTAAATCTATAATTTTTCTTTTAGCTTTTGTTTTCTTCATTCTTACATTTTTGGAGTTTGTTGATTTCTTTTTCACTTCAATTTGGATTTATTTTGCTTTTCCTTTTGGTTTTGGCTTGATTTTGGTGACTCCACTAAGACTTATGTAAAAGGAATTTTCCTCACCCAATAATGGTTGGCATACATGGAAAATCTTTATTCTATATATTTCAATGAATTTCATTTCTCATTAAAGGTATATCTTTATGGTGTTATGATGCTATCTTTCTTTAATTTTTTTCATGGAGGAATACACATCCTATAAAAGTGATATAGTTCACCTTTTCAAGGAAAGAGCTGATATGAGTTTAAATCAATGAATCTCTCCCCTCCCTCCACTGTATAAGAAGCCTCTCATTGATAGTCGTGGGAAAAGAAATTGGAGTCAACATTATGGAAGTAATATATCCATTAACATAAGTCTCTATTACCATCCCACCTCTTTCACTCAGGTATATCATAAACTAAAATCTCACAAATGTGCTTACCAAATGAGTGATTAAATGAGGAATTTTAGGAAATACAGGTAAACCCATTGGGGCTATGGACGCTCGTTGTCAACGGAGCAATGCTTTTATGGCATAAAAGAAAACTTTGCCAGGGTACTATTCAGCCTTGCAAAGGAATGTTAGAGACCATCCATAACAATAGATATATATTTAAAAAAAAAAAACTCATATATGTACCTTCTTTTATTTTTTCATAGTAGGTAACCTTAAAATAATTTTTTCCAAAATTTTTTATTCATGATTTTTACTCAAGTCTACATTGAGTACTTATCTTTTCAAACTCATATTGCCTAATATATTTATGTGGGACCCGTGGAAAATTTTTATTGTTTGATGATTCAATGGAATCCATTATTTTTAACCTTTGGGTAAATTGAAGTTCATTATCTTTAACTAGAGATAGCTGGTTCTTCCTCCCGTGTGGCCAACATTGTAGTTAAAACTCAACCTCCCTATTATTGACTTATTGATTGCAAATAATGGAGACCATTTCCATATTTTTTTGGCTAAATCACCTTTTTAATATTTTCTTTTTGTTAAGTGTCCTAAAAGTTTGCCAACTTTACGTTTCCATCGGATTCCCATTATGATTGCTTCATTGAGTTTGACGCTTCAGTAGATTTCCATCAGTACTTGTTTCATCTCACTTGGTTACATGGTTGGAAATGGTGCTCATCTAAATTTCGATAATGTTTACTGCCTCGGCTAAAAAATGTCTAAAGTGTATATTATCTTAATTTTTGTACGTAAATTATTAATTGATTGTAGCATTAATCCCTAATTAAGTTCTTACTAATTAATTCATTTTTTACTAATGGTCCTACAAAATCGTCACACCCAAATTGTAGAGCAATTAAAATTATGTGTTTTCAAGATTTCAATGATTTATTCCAATTCCCAATTTGGAAAGAAGTTACAAAGATTGAAATCTCAAAATTGCAAAGTGGTTGTAGTTGATTTTATCAGCTTTTAATTACCAAGTGGTTGTAGTTTATAATGGATGAGTCCCACTCCACGTGAGCCCCACTTCACCTTGTCTCCTCCCTTACTCTTTTATAAAAATCCCGATAAAAATCTCCAATAAAAAATCTCAATAAAAATCCTCATAAAAACCTCCCATAAAAAGTCTGGATAAAAATCTTGATATAAAATACCTCTGATATAAAAAAAAACCGATATAAACTACCACGAATATTAAAATTCTCAATAAAAAATTATAAAATTCTGATATTATATATCGGAAACCAACATTTTTGTTGTGTCGACACGGTAATGTTTTAAAAAACCTTGATCTCCGATATTCCTTATGCCTCCCATGCGTAGAAGGCTCCAACCTCCACTTCATATAAGTCCTTCCTCATGTTATTTTCGATCCATTCAAATGGATCCAAAGCCACTTTTAATTTTCTTTTTAATAAGGTTTTTAATTAATATAATAATATTTTAATTATAATTTTAATATAATAAATTAATTATAATTATAAATTAATTAATTTTATATAATTATGTTGTAATTAGTTATAATTTAATTTTTAATTATAAAATATTTAACTAACAATTATTTAGAATTAGAAGTTAGAATTTTTAATCAAATTTTCTTAATTGTGGTTGATGGAGCAATTTTTCCAAAATTCTCACAATTTTGACAGTTCAATTTTTAAAGCTCATAAGTTGGGTTTTACTTGGTCAAATTATGCCTAGGACTGCTCATTAAATAAATAAAATTATGGAGAATATTTACGAAGTATTTTTGTGATGAAATTGAGTCATTAATGAGTCAAAAATTTAGTAGAAAATCAAGCTCCGAATTTGTAACTAAGATTAATTTTTTGAATTTGATTTTTTTCATTTTCATTTGCCCATAGCCTTTGTCAATTGTAGATGCATTTGTTTATGTTCACTTTTAACGAAGTGTTTATTTATTTATTTTGAATTTTAACTGGAGATGTTTGTTTTCCAGATTTGGTATCTTTTATTTGAATTTGAATTTGAATTTAATTTTGATTGGTTTTTGGCTAAGGAAAATTTTAGGAGATGAGTAAGAGAAGATTTGAATCAATAGTATTTCTCCAACAAGAGAAGAAAAATATTTTTGAAGAATGAAAATTGTTGGAGTAGATTTTTTCTTCAATAGCTCTCGCATTTTGGAATTCATTTTTGTAATTATAAATAGTGGTTTCCAGAATGGAGAAAGGGCTCCTCTCTTCCGCAATTTTGTAATTCTAAAGCACTATTGTAAGGAATTTTTAAGTTGTAGAAGTAGGAGGAGAAGACTCATATATGAGTAGTTTTGATTTGTTCTTTTTGAATTGTAGACTTTGTATTGGGAGTAGAGCTTGCACTATTGTAGTGCTTTACTCTAGAAGCAGAGTTTATGATTTGAGAAATATTGTTGGAGATCAATTCAAGGAACAAAGCAAGAGATAGGGTTTTAATCAGTTTTTATTTTAAATACTATTATTTTTAATGAAAATATCATCTTTTTAATGAGAGATTTGCATTAAATGTCTTTCATGTTGAGCATTATTATTTAATGTGAAGATCAAGGCCTTTTTTGGATTAGCTATCTAATTCATAGTCACATGGATCTATTATTAATTTATCTTTGCTCAAATATTTAAATAAATTTTCTAAGTAAATAGTTAATTAAAAATACCTCATCAAAATTCTTTAATTACTATTGAAATTATGAGAACATTTTCTTAGTTTTGATAGTCAATTATTCATTGTTAAATGATTTGAAAATGGAACATGTATTGGTAATCATAATATTAGCCAGTAGAACTATTTCATTGGCTTGATATTCACCTAAAAATAGGCATGCTTAAATCTTAATCATTTAATTAATTTTCTCCCGATTGGGTCAGATCTACCTCTTCCTAATGAAGATAGGTTTAGGATTTATTTCCTTTTGCTTGCATTCTAGGATTAGTTTGCATTTAGATTAATCATTACATTTCTAGAAGTCCTCTTATCAAAGAGGAAAACTTAAGTTTTGTCTTGACTGAGCCCTAAATCATCTTAAGGATCACTTTATATCTTCAGCTTAACAAGAAGGTTTATCCAATGGCTCTTCTCTGTTTATAAGAAAAATGCATGCGTTAAGCGAGAAGAGATAGAGAGAAGATAATTGAAGCTAGTTTAACTAGTTGGAACCACCATTTCAAATTGGAAAAGAATCTACTCTAAGGTCCTGACCGAGTGGTTTTCCCCTAATGTTAGGGTAGACATTTGGAGCCTACAATATTTTGATGAGCCTACATCATTGGAGGAGGCCATATGAAAGTTGAATCATTGTTATTGGAAGTCAAAGCATAAAGCTTATCCTAAGCGTGATTTGAAAAAAATGAGAATGCTAAAGGGGAATGTCCAATGAAGTGGGGAATACCTTAGAATGTAGCTGAGAAAGAAAATGGTGTTCCTTAGAATAAGTTCAATGTAATTGAGAAGGAATATGTGTTGCTTCTGCAATTGAGAAGGGAAATGTTGGCATTATGAGACAAGTGTTGTCCTTGATGGAAACTCACACAGACGACAGAGCATAGTGCAGCAGATCAGTAGCAAGGAACTAATGATCAGACCACAAAGAATGAAGAAAATAAGATATACGCAGGTTCCTCTTAGCAAAGTTGCGTATATATGCAGGATAACCGATCAAAAGGCACGTATGAGTATACACGCACTTTCATGCAAGGGAAGGCACGTACATTGGGTTTTTGGTCCATGGTATTTAGTCCTTGGTATTTGGACCAATGGTTTTGGACCATGGTATCTCGTCTAAAGTATTGATCCCAGGTATTGGGTCTCTGGTATTAGTTCTCAATGGTTTTGGACCATGGTATTGAATAAGGCCTATGACTATAAAAGAGAAGAAGATCATTAGGCAAAGTGGGTGAGAAAGTCTTGAATATTTGATAAAGTACGAGATCTAGTATGCTCATTATGGGTTGGCGATGCTTTTCTTGATCTGAACCAAGGATGCACTCATGTGGATAATGATGAATGATGGATCGAGATCTTAAGGCTTGGAATGTTTATCATTATATGGTTTGATTATGGATAGACTAGATCTAAATTGTTCAAGCAAGTTTTAATGTATGAATGTTATGATCTGGGTATGCCTGATGTCCGGAACAGTTGTGATCTGTACGCAAGTTGGCTTTGGTGAAAGCGCGTATGTACACGAGTTTTGTTGGTCATAGTAGCGTATACATTATGATCTACAATATTTGAAGTTGCAGTTGGATCTGGTTAATGTTGCAGAGTTCTGTTGTTTGTTCTATGTTCTAGTGACTGTGTTGTTGACAGGGTTTCAGTGTTTCAATGATTCAGAGATTGATGATGCTAGTATTGATTGATTTTGTGCTTCATTAATATTGATGGGTACAGTATGAAAACTGGATGAAATGTGGCCTTTCAGATTATAGTGTTGTGTTTCAGGAGTATCCAGTCTGAAAATGTATGAAACATGGTCCCTAGAGGATGAAAGGAGATTGTAGGCCGACGCCTACGTACTAGTACATCAGCTAGTACAAGAGCTGAGGGGGTGGTAGCTCCCTTCCAGTAGCAGCTGGAAAACGTGTGAATATTGGAGCATTCAGTAGGTATGCACCTACATACTATTAAATGGATCGGATAGTACAAGAGCTAAGGGGGTTGTAGCTCCCTTCCAGGAGTGTTTGGAGAACGAGAGAGGGTTATAGCCCTCTGCAGGTTGCAGCCTGCATACTCGTAAAGGACTGCACCGGTACAAAACTATTGTAAAAGGAAGTTTCTTATTAAAAGAAGATAGAGACGACTTGCAGCAGGTGGTTTTCACCCACATTGGGTTTCCACCTTATATCATGGTGTTCATGTGTGCTTCTTGTGTGTGATGATCTATTATATTTTTAATGCTCATGTTTACTGTTCATATGATTAATAATATTCTGATGCATTCATTAAGTTTCAACTAACTGAATCATAAGTTTACTGGATATACACTGGTTGCATTAATCACAGTTGCATATACACGCGGTTTGCCTTAACTGAAGTAGCATATATGAATCTGAATATGGAAATGAAAAAATTACATTGATTTGATAATACTAATTCACCCCCCCCCAGTATTATTTCCCACAATTGGTATCAGAGCAGGTCCTTCGGTAGAAGCTTGATCGCTCAAAGGAGATCCGTAGAATAATGGGAAAGAAGCTCAAGAAGAAAACACCTAAGAAGAAGAAGACATCTCAAAAGGACTATGACAGTGGAAGAATCGATTGGGGAATATCCGGAATAAGCAATTCAGATTCAGAATCACTTCAGAATGAAGATGAACAAGAACTATCAGGTATGAATTTGTTATCGTCTGGTGATCCTTTTATCTATCCATTTGAAGATGATGAAAGTCATAGTGAAACAACTGAATGTGCTCTTATGGGTGAGCAAGAAAGATATCAAATAGAGGCAGAATTTAAAAGGGTCACAAACAAAATTAGAAATCAACAAGATCTATTGAACAAAAGGGAATGTGTCTTCAAAGAAGAATCTACCAAACTAAAATCTCAACTAGAGGAGGGAAACAAGGTAAGGAAGATATTCAAGGAAAAATGTCAAAATTTTCAGGTTGAAGTGACATCATTAAGAAATGAAGTAAATGAAAGAAGCACAACAATCAAGAAACTCAGAGATAGATCCAGTTACTATGAAAGGCTTGAAGCTACGATCCTCTCGCTAAAGGAAGATCTTGAAGAATCAAAGAAGAAGAATAAAGAACTACTCCAAGCTCTTCAAAAATAGGAAAACGAAGTTCTTGAACTAATACATCAGTTAGAAGGAGAAAGAAAAGTTGAAGAAAACATGAAGAAGAAGCATCGTGAAAGGGAAGATCAACTCCAGGTTGAGGTAAATATTCTAAATGATAAATTAGAAGAAAAGGATAAGCTCTTATGATTTCAATATAATACTGAGATTTTGGATGATATTCTTAGTAGTCAAAGGTCTCCTGCTATCAAAACTGGTCTTGGTTTTCATGAATCTATTGAAGATGAATCTAGTTCAGAAAATAAGACAAGGAACTCCCATGCAAAATCTGACTTGCTCAACAAGGAGATAAGAGGTCAACCCCATCAATAGCCAAGGAAAGAAATTCTTCAAAGAAAATCTTTTACTCCTCCAATAAATAAGGTTGAATGTTATGTATGTCATAATCTTGGACATGTTGCAGCCAGATGCAGAAGAAGAATGGTTCAAGAACATCACCCAGAAAGATCATCATGGTCCAGGTACTTTAATGGATATTTCTTTTCCTACAATATGTTCGGTCACAAAGTTGTTGATTGCTATAGAACGAATATGAAACATGTAAGATGTTATGCATGCAAAAAGCTTGGACATATAGCCAAGGAATGCAGGAACAAGGTACGGGCACCACACCAAAATGAGAAAACATCGTCACACTTGAAGATATGGAAGAAGGAGGAAGTCCAGTCAGGAATAACAGACTCACATGGAGCTGAAAGTGTAAAACTTCAGTGTCCTAAATCTCATATGCAAGTTGCATAAAAGGAAGTCGCATATATACGCGAGTTATACACTGCATAGCCACGTATATGTCAATCTGAGGAAAAGCAGTAGGGACAGGCTCAGGAAAGGGGTTTGATATGATTCAATCCATTATTTGTTCTATTTGATAATGGTTACAATCTGCTGATGATGTGAGGAAATGTCTTGATACTTGTAAGATGTTTAGAAGTGTTTTTGATCCTAACTTGATCATATCTGATAGTAAACAAGATGGCACAGGTTCAGGGGGAGCATATGCTTTTAATAATGCATTGTTGGCATTACGGTTAGTAGCTCTTGCTGATGATGCTTATATGACTTAATGATACATCTTGATATGGTTATGGGTTGTCCATGAACAAATCTCATATGATTCTTGGGGTTACATAGTTGGTGTTCAGATCAGAATTGTGGTTCATTCTCTGATGATGCATATATGGTACTGACATGATGATCTTCATAAGGATAAGAATCTTGAATACGCTTGATGATGAGTCACTCATATGTTTTTGTCGACATATTACAGTTATTATGCAGGGTTCCTATAGTTCTTGGCGCTCATGTGGATGAGGATTGTTGCTGTTGATGATATCGAGAAGTCTTGACAAATGACCTTGAGCTCAAGATACATAGTGCTGGATACATGAATTTTTACTCAAAGTTGCATTGTTAGAGATATGATGATGATGAGTTCTTACCCATATGATGATAGGTTGATACTTACATATGTTTATTGATGTTGATGTTCCCATGTGATGATACTTGGATCATGTAGATCTTGATGTTGATGAGATGGCTATGGTGTTTTTCACATATGATATAATGTGAATGATTTTTTATGTCATATGAAGAATTCTATTCAAAAGGATGAATGGATATCTATATGTAGACATACCTTGTTATAGGACATTTACAGGTTGCTGATCTGGAAGTGGTTGTACGCGAGTTTCATAAGGAGGATCCACGTATATATGCTTGTTTATGTGGATACAATCGCGTATATATTTATTTGAAGGAAATTAGTGGGCCAAACTTAGGATGAGAAGAGTCTGATATGGGCCTGATAGAGACCATTTGGCACAAATGGAACAGGTGCAGAGGGAGAACATTATTGTTGATCTGGATACTGTTGATGATAGTTGCTGATGACTATCATACTCTTGATATTTGGTCTCTATGTCATATATTTCCTTTATTATCAAGGTCATGTAACAGCCTATGTTGGTTTCCCCACTATGCCTGGGATGAATGATGTTATACTCTTGTATTATCATGTGTAAAATTTTTGTATATCCCCACTTGGTTGCGAGATGAATGTATGTATGAGTCTTTGAGGATAGGAAGGTCACTTATGACGTATAGAGTCATGTTTTTCTTGAAGAATATATTTTTGGAGACCTTGCTTACAGTCAGGGGGAGCATGAATAGCTCTCTTCAGCAGAGCAAAGATTTCAGCATGTACTAAGAGGGAGCATGGATAGATTGGTACACCTTGGCATATACAAAGGGGGAGCTCATGCAGAGGTTTCAGTAGCTACTCAGGAGGAGTATGGACAACATAATGTTTATCAAGGAAAGAGAATATCTTGATCCACCATTTTCCCTTGATGTCAAAGGGGGAGAGTGATTTGGTGTTGTTGCCATCAAGTCCAAAGGGGGAGATTGTTGGCATTACGATGCATGTGTTGTACTTGATGGCAACCCACTCGTAGAAGAACAACCCTCTTACATGTGAATCTACAGAAGAGATATCAGATGTGACAAATTAAATGGGGTGTAGGACAGCTCAAAGGAATCGGATGACAGATCTCAGTATGACAAGTTAGCTTTGCCATCAAGTCCAAAGGGGGAGATTGTTGGCATTATGAGACAAGTGTTCTCCTTGATGGCAACTCACATAGATGACAGAGCATAGTGCAGCAGGTCAGTAGCAAGGAATTGATGATCAAACCACAAAGAATGAAGGAAATAAGGTATACGTAGGTTCCTCTTAGCAAAGTTGTGTATAAACGCGGGATAACTGATCAAAAGGCACGTATGAGTATACACGCACTTTCATGCAAGGGAAGGCGCGCACATTGGGTTTTTGGTCCATGGTATTTAGTCCTTGGTATTTGGACCTATGGCTTTGGACCATGGTATCTCGTCTAAAGTATTGGTCCCAGGTATTGGGTCCATGGTATTGGTTCCCAATGGTTTTGGACCATGGTATTGAATAAGGCCTATGACTATAAAAGAGAAGAAGATCATTAGGCAAAGTGGGTGAGAAAGTCTTGAATATCTGATGAAGTATGAGATCTAGTATACTGATTATGGGTTGGTGATGTTTTGCTTGATCTGAACCAAGGATGCACTCATGTGGATAATGATGAATAATGGATCGAGATCTTAAGGCTTGGAATGTTTATCATTATATGGTTTGATTATGGATAGACTAGATATGAACTATTAATGCAAGTTTTAATGTATGAATGTTATGATCTGGGTATCACTGATGTCTGGAATAGCTGTGACTTATGAGTAAATATTTGCAAATCTATACGCGGGTTGGCTTTGGTGAAGGTGCGTATGTATGCGGGTTTGGTTTGTCATAGTAGCATATACATTATGATATATGATATTTGAAGTTGTAGTTGGATCTGGTTATTGTTGCAGAGTTATGTTGTTTGTTCTGTGTCCTGGTGATTGTGTTGTTGACAAGTTTTCAGTGTTTCAATGATTTAGAGATTGATGATGCTTGTATTGATTGATTTTGTACTTCAATGATGATGGGTCCAGTATGAAAATTGGATGAAATGTGGCCTTTCAAATTATAGTGTTGTGCTTCAGGAGTATCCAGTCTGAAAATGTATGAAACATGGTCCCTAGAGGATGAAAGGAGATTGTAGGCCGGTGCCTACGTACTAGTACATCAGCTAGTACAAGAGCTAAGGGGGTGGTAGCTCCCTTCCAGTAGCAGCTAGAAAACGAGTGAAGATTGGAGCATTCAGTAGGTAGGCACCTACATACTAGTAAATGGATCGGCTAGCACAAGAGCTAATGGGTTGTAGCTCCCTTCTAGGAGTGTCTGGAGAACGAGAGAGGGTTATAGCCCTCTACAGGTTGCAGCCTGCGTACTGGTAAAGGATTGCACCAGTACAGAACTATAATATATCATAATGTATACGCTACTATGACAAACCAAACCCGCATATATACGCACTTCAACCTGTCTTCTCCAATTAGCTAGCTTTTCCACATAAGATTCTCCACTAAATACAGGTAAACCAAAATTGACATCCATCTTAAAAAAGGGTGTTTTAGATGCATTCCTCTGATGTATATTAGAGTGATGAGAAGAATAAGAAGAAGAATTGTGACTAGAATATCGAGAAGGATGAGGTTCTTCTCCACCGCGTCTAGATTTACCAATGTAGGGTCATGTACCTCTTTCTTCTCAAGCTTGATTGTCTTCTCGTACTCTGAAAAAACTTGTCAACTTTCTCTACCATGGTGAAGAAATCCTTGCAATAATTTCACTCTTCCTCAATTCAAGCTTCCTTGTATGCCATGTTTCATCTTCGTGGTGCACGCCCCACTTCGAGATCAAAGGGTTTAAGTTTTCATTCAACTTTTTAGATCTTGTTCCTCGTTAGCATTCACTCATGCAACTGGCATCAAGAAGACCCACTCTGATACTAAACTTGCTAAATATCTTTTATCTTCAAGGATGGATTCAAAATTTCATATAATATAGAATTTTAACCAAGTAACTTAAAACCACATGAAACGAAGAAGAATAACATAAGAAAACATGAGATCAAAGACACAATGAGTTTATTATGGATTTCACCCAACATGTGCTACATCTCCAGGCACTGCTCAATAGTGGGGAGGTCTTCTTTTATTAAATGGCATTAAAGAAATCGATTAGAAGAAACTTCAGAAAAATTACCGTTATACCTCCAATTTGGATGATGGCTTGAAAATGTAGAGCTCAGCTAGAGAAACGAAGGTCACCACTATATTTGTGACACAAAATCGTGCAATATTGACTATAAATTTGTCCAATTCTGTCACTGGAACCTTTGGCCTTCTAAGGGAAATTTTTTGGCATCTTGCATATTCTGTGGCTCATGGCTCCAGGGCCTCCTCTACTCAGGACTCCACCTGTCCTCTACCACTCTAACCTTGGTCAAATGAGTGACTTCAATGTATATATAATGTGGGTAGGATTTAACAATGTGATGCCCTATGGGCTACTTCTGGAGGCCGAGAATAGGTCAGCTGAGGTTGGAGGTTCCAATCCCCGCCCAGCCCCAAATATTTGTTGGTTGATTGTTTTAGTAACATGGCGATTCATTTAATATGGAAATGGTTATGTGTTATGTGAAACCATTGGCATTCAACATTATATATGGTTCCACTATTCTAGAACTGCCCAAGTGGTGGGTCAGCCCCACTGGGCTGGGCAGGTTCAAGCCCCATTGTCTCCATGACATATGTTATATATGGTATGGGGTGGTTTCTTGGGTTGGTGGCCCGCCAACCAACCTTGATATATAGTATATATTAATACAATGTTAGCATGGGTGGCTCTTCACCAACCCTATTTTTAATATAAATGTTTTTCGTTTTTTATAAAAACAATCATTTTAAATCCATAGGAAAATAAGGGTCAATGAAATATTTAAGTAGGTGAAAAATTATCCCATGTGGTGGCCACATTTCGTGTGTTGGCTTAGTGCCAATTTTTTTCCTTGTTAAACCTACCACTTACCCTGGTTTGAACATAACTTTGACTAGCTATAACTTGATCATACCAAGTCACAATGGAGTGTTGCTCACACTGTGTGAATCAGTGGGATGAGCACTATGATATGGTCCTGGTTTCACTTCCATTTTATGACTCTTGATTTTTGGTGCCATTTTCAAGGCCACTACTATTTCTAGATCCTTCCAAATAAAGAGTGGTCATCCCTACAAATGAATTCCAATATATGGTTGGATTCATTTATTCTTTTTTCAACCCCTAAGGTTGGTTCTTGATGTATATTTTCATCTTTTCTCATAAAAGATAAGGTCGAATTGGTCCCAAATTCAAAAAAAATATTTTAATAAATAAAAGTCATAAAAAATATATCATGTGAAATCACGAGACAAAATGAAATGGCTAATATCCCAGGCAAGATTTAGGTAAAACATATTGACTCCAACTCGGGACAATGTTTTGCTTGCAAAACACTAATAAATACAAGCTACTAGACTTATTGGGCATGGAATGAAAATAAAATTGAAACTAGTCATGATTAGCTCTGAAATTTTTGAAAATAAAAAAACTCCTAAAACCTCTATTTCCCATATCTTAATTCTTCCTTCTATAAGTGAAACAAAAATTCTAAAAGTTGAAAATCAAATTCTCACCATCTAAGCTTGTTTATGTACAACTCCTACTTATATATACGATTGATAACAATTAACTATAATCAACCATCCAATGATACCACTCCACCATTTGAGTGTTGGACCTTATGCCATTGTGTTATTGGTATTTGAGAATAAATATAGGAATGCACCATATGAATTCTTCAGATAAAAAAATTGATACATACCCCAAAATTGATATTTGTTTTCGAGCAAAGAAATATGTCATGTAGTCAGCTATTTGGTCATAAAATGCATGACAGAAAAAATTAGCTACTTCAATTTCTTTAATGGCTTCTTGATATGTGTCTTCTTGCTTAGGGTAGCCACAGTCACTTATTGGCTCTTCATCTTTGGGCTCTTTGTGAAGGGATTGTTGCTGATCATTTTCTTCCCACTTTCATGTGAGCAAATCATTTTTAAAATCTACAACAAACTTGTCCTCCTCTAAGTCAGGCGAGTCATAAATTCGACCATCTTTTGCTAACCCAAACCTTTCATATAAATCATAAGAATAAAAATAAGGGGCACCAACAACATAAACAAGATAAGACCTATAAGGTTTGGTATGAAACTTACCTAGTTCTTCTTTTTCTGGAGTAAACTTGTTAAAAGAGAATGTAGGGGTTTCCATCTCAAAAACCTAGAAAATAATACCTAAAGAGAAGGAAGTAGGTGAGGATCTACAACCAAACATTGGTTCTGTCATCCTCAAGAATCTGTTCAAAGTTTTTTCAAACAACCCCAGGAAATATTTTTCAATTCTATCACTGACAACGACACCAATTTGATGTTTTAACCCTGGAGATAAATCCTAGCTATAAAGGAACCATGACCTAGGACATATAAATATTGATGAAAACTTTAGAATATATATCCAAATGGATAGGCCATGAAAATTTTAAATGAATTATTTAATTTTTAAACATATCTTTAAAACCAGACTAGCCAATATAGATGAGGGTGGGAGGGATTGAATTAAAAGGTGGCTAGGAGAAGGATGAAGGTGAACACAGTTTAACGACTCTAGAAATTAAGTATAAGATTTCTAACCTTGCAGAAATAATGATGAAAAGGCACAAGATATGGAGGAGTTTCCATCATGGTGGAGCGCCCATTAAGACCCTTTAAATCTAAAATGGGATTATTATCTGAGATAAATTCACAATCGTAACTTAAAAAGATATGTCGTTGCACTACACTTATGCTAGAAAAATAAAAATAAAAACATTAATAAAGTAATCCATAAAAAGATATGCAGCCGCATTACACTTATGCTAGAAAAATAAAAAAACATTAATAAAATAATCCAAGAACGAAAAATAAAACATTTATGCAATACCCCAAGAAGTGGAATCAAAGCTAGTTTGTATTCTTCAATTTCAGAGAGAATTCTTCATTACATTGTCTCCATATTTTTCTAACTATGGAATCAAAATTAGTTTGTATTCTTCAATTTCAGAGGGAATTGTTCATTACATTGTCTCCATCTTTTATTAACTTTGAATCCTCTCTAATTGTTGGTTCCAGATATTTACTTCACCCCTACACTCACAGGAGAAATGTCTAATCATTTGTAAAAAATAATTGTTTAAACATTTACAAAATTGTTTCATAGGTCATGATAAAGGTTAAAAAGTTTAATAAAATTAATATCTCATATGATATAATAATAAAATAGGTCCCTTTTTACAAAATAAAAACTTTGAACCTTTAAAAACTTAGGTAATATCAATTTTGGATTCTGTCCTTTCTTACAATTTGTGCCACGATTTGTTTAAAATGGGCTATTGACCCAAAACCCAAATAAAAAAATGATATTTTAAAGTGGAGCGGGTGTTGTGCAGGCCTGCGACCTTAATTACATACAAATTACAACACATGCTAGTAAACAATTTAGTGTTTTAAGAAAACCATAAACCATGTTCAGGACCTCCCTTGGCAGCTTTTGGAATTTGTTGTAGATCCCCAAGGATAAATTTCAACCCTCTATATGAATATGATCATTTTTTGGAAACCACTCCTCAAGGGCTCCCCTAGGCTTGACTTCGATGCACTTTAATCCACCGAGGCTATGTTGATTTGGAGCAGGTGTATTGAATATTATTGATATGTTCTAACACCTACAAGAATTATAACCATTTGTTTTATTCCCAATGATTATAACCTTTCAAATTCAAGTTCTAACAAGGCCATCCCAAGTTTTTCTTCTCCTTCAACTCATATCAATTCTAACAGCAAAAAAATCAGCCCACATAGAGATAGTGTCATAAACAAGCCTTTCATATCATAAAATTAATGATAAGCTCTTATCTCCTTAGGAAACAAGAAAAGGTATAGGAATTATACCCAAATTCTTTTTAATGTATTATCCTTTGAAAACATTGGAGCTCACATTTTAACCAATTTTCTTATACGTGATTTATGATTAATATTAATCCACCTCATTATCACAAAATTCAACATAAATCAATTTAGGAGATATAATAGAAAACCAGAATTTTTATAAAAATAGGAGAATGAAGCAACCAAGTTTTTATAAATGTGTTTATAAATGTGGAGTAATTTGCAAAATTTACATGTATATCATTCAAACCAATGATCGTATCTCCTAAAATGTTGTTAATTTTCTGAAACTTCCGCCATGGATGTTAATTGGGGTAATTTTACAGAAAACCTAAATTGCAAATTTATAAAAAAAATATTCATTTTCCTGCAATAAGTAGACGAAATTGAATTCTTGGAGCGATCGACGAAATTTTCACAAATATTTAGTGATTTTATTTGAATATTCTTCTCCATTTGATTGATAAGAACATATCATTTCTACAAATTGCTTGTTAATTTCCATTATGACCTCCATATGATGAGAATTTACATTTGTGTGTATGTTACTGTTGGCATTATGACACAGGTTTGGTACTATGGCACAGGTGTTGTCCTTGATGGCAACTCACTCAGATGGAAGATCTTTGTTCAAGCTCTCAGAATAAAAGAAAAAGAGATATATGCAGGTTCCTACTAACCAAGTCATGTATACACGCATGTTCTACGATCAAAAGGCACGTATACGTATGCACTCACTTTCATGCAAGGAAAAGCATGTACATATGGGAAAGCTTATTTTGGTCCATGTTATTTAGTCCATTATATTTGGACCTATGGTTTTGGACCTTGGTATTGTGTCTAAAGTGTTGAACCCAGGTATTGGGTCCCTAGTATTAGTTCTCAATGGTTTTGGAACATGGTTTGAGTAAGGCCTAAGACTATAAAAAGGGAAGGAGATCATTTGGCAAAGCAATCGACTCAAGTATTGAATATATTATGAAGAGCAAGATCTAGAATTAGGTTATGGTGCATTGCTAGATCTGAACCAAGGAGGAACCTGAGTGCTAAAAGATGGATAAGTTCTATTGATGGGTCGAGACCTTAAGGCTTGAATAGTAGTTTCATTGTGTGATTTTTGATCTGTTATAATTGGCGCATGATTAGATCTATAAATTTGATAAACTGGGTATAACTGATGTCTGATTAAGTAAAAGTGGTTAATCATCTTTTATAGATCTGTACGCAGGTTCAGCACATCAAATGTGCATATACACGCAAGTTCAGGAAGTGAAGACATCGTATACACTGGTTGGCCTTAATACCGCTGCGTATGTATGCAAGTTTCTACATATTGAAGTAGCGTACATCTCATGAAATATGTTTTAGCTACTTCTATTTATTGCTGCAGTGTTCTGGGTTCAGAATTGGTGTCTAGTTATTATTACTATTTTCTGGTTATAGCATTCTGAGAAGTGATTGGTTGATTCAATATTGGGTTGTACAAAGGAGATTGGTTGATGCAGATATACTTGATGTTTTGATTGATGTTATTCATGGATCCAGTCTGAAAAATTATGAAACGTGGTCCCTGGAAGAAAATAGAAGGTTGTAGCCTTCTGTAGGTCACCACCTATGTACTAGTACCTCAGCTAGTACAAGAGCTAAGGTGGTTGTAGCTCCCTTCCAGGAGAAGTTGGAGAATAAGAGAAGGTTTTAGCCTTATGTAGGTAGCAACCTGCGTACTGGTATAAGACTACACCAGTACAAAATCTTTGTAAAAAGAAGTTTCTAATTAAAAGAAGATAGAGACGAATTGCAGTAGGTGGTTTTTACCCACATTGGGTTTCCACCTTACATCTTGGTGTTCATGTGTGTTGCTTATGTGTGTTGATTTGTTTTGCTTTACTGCTCTTGTTTACTATCCATAGTGTTAATAATGATCTTATACACTCATTAAGAAGAGACTAACTAAATTATAAGTTTACTGGATATACGCTTGTTGCATTACACACAGTTGCGTATACACAAGGTTTTCCTTAACTGAAGTAGCATATATGAATCTGAATATGGAAATGAAAAAATTATATTGATTTGATAATACTGATTCACCCCCCTCTCAGTATTATTTCCAACAATTGGTATCAGATTAGGTCCTTCAGAAGAAGCTTGATCACTTGAAGGAAGATCTATCATCATGAGCAACTACGAAAAGGAGGCATCGATCAGGCAACCAATTTTTTGATGGGAGCAACTTCATCTATTGGAAGGTAAGAATCATATCTTATCTTCAATCTCTTGGTACAAAAGTCTGGGATATCGTGGAAATAGGATACACATTTCCATCAAAAACTCCTACAGATATGACTGGTAAGAAGCAGTATGAAACAAATGCAAAGGCTGTCAATACTCTATTAGGGAGTCTATCTCAATCAGAATTCATCAAGGTTATGTATCTCAAAACCGTAAAAGAAATATGGGACAAGATCATTCTGAGCTATGAAGGACATGATCAGGTAAAATGAGCAAAACTATAAACTCTCAAAATTCAATATGAAGATCTCAAAATGCACAATGATGAAAGTGTGGCTAACTATTTCATACGTATAGATGAGATTGTCAATTGTATGAAAAACTTGGGTGAAGAAATAAGCCATAGTTTTGAGTTCCTTGAAGACACTTGAAAATTCTCTTAACTGCCTGAAGATGAGTTTCCTTTGGATTTTCCTGAAACCTTCCAACTATTCCCACTGCATGCATAATGTCTGGTCGGGTATCTGTTAAGAAGACTATCAATCATGGATCTATAGGTTGGTTGATGTATGCTGCTGACTCATCATTTGCGCTGAGGCTACATCCTATTACCATAGGGGTACATACTGGTTTCTAATCCTCCATCCCATATTTCTTCAAGATCTACTTAAGATACTTGGTTTGTGATAGAAAAATATCGTCTTTTTTTTGTTGGACTTGTAGACCAAGAAAATATGTGAGCTCACCAAGCAGGGACATTTCAAATTCTTTTTGCATTATCAAGGAAAATTTTTGACTCATGTCTTCTTCATTGCTTTGAAAGATGATATCATCAACATATACAACAAGTATTAGCAACTTATCATTGTCAATTTTTATATATAGATTTCTATCTATTGATCCTTTTGTAAAACCTTGTTGATGGAGGTACTTATCCAAACAATAATACCAAGCCCTTGGAGCCTGTTTAAGGCCATAGAGATTCTTTTTGAGTCTACATACAAGTTTTGGATCATTTCCAAGGATAAAACTGTCTAGTTGCTCAATATACACTTCTTCATCTAAGTCTATTCAGAAAGGCAGATTTTACGTCCATTTGAAATACTTTGAACTTATTAAAGCTAGAAAGAGCAAGGAACATTCTTATGGCCTCAATTCTAGCAACTGGTGCAAAAGTTTCTTCAAAGTCTATACCTTCTTGTTGTGCATATCCTTTATAAACAAGTATGGCCTTGTTTCTAATAACATCTCCATTTTCATTCATCTTGTTTTTGAATATCAATTTTGTCCCTATGACATTCTTATCATTTGGTCTAGGAACCAACTCACAAGTGTTATTCTTTTCAATCTCCTCCATTTCTTCATTCATGGCCTTGACCCAGCATTCATCTTTGCATGCTTCACTTACATTTTGTGGTTCAGTGGAGGAGAGCAATGCTAGATAGCTTGAAGCTTCTGAAATAGTTCTTCTTGTTTGTAGACCTGCCTCTTTTTCCACCAAAATTTGAGTTTTTGGATGATTCTTCTGAATGTACCTAGATGGAGTCTTTTCTTCTATCCTTATTTGTTCTTCTAGTGCCTCATGAGTTTCTTCTTCATCATAAGTCTGATTTGACATTGAAGGATAGTCCTCATCATCTTCAAAATCTTCGGATTTTACCTACCTAGGAATGTTTCCTTCTTCATCAACCACTACATCAATACTTTGAACAATTTTTCCAAGTTTTTTATTATAACACTTATATGCTTTGTTGTGGGGGGAGTAACCAAGGAGAATGCCTTCATCTACTCTAGGTTCAAATTTGCCAAGGTTTTCATTAGTCCTTTTGATGTAGCATTTTCTTCCAAAAATTTTGAAGTATTTTACTGTGGGAGTCTTACCATACCAAAGTTCATGAGGCGTTTGAGTGATTTTTACCTGGACATTTGTCTTGTTCAGAATAGTAACTACAGCAAATGCGGCTTCACCCCAGAAGGTTGCGGGAGTTCCATTCTCATCAAGCATAGCACAAGCCATTTGTTGAACCATTTTCTTCATCCTTTCCACTACTCCATTTTGCTAAGGAGTCCTTGCAGTAGAGAATTCCCTTCTTATTCCATGTTCTTCACAAAAATCGAAAAATTCATCTGAGGTAAATTCCCCTCCTTGATCAAACCTGAGGCATTTGATTCTGTGACCTGATTCATTTTCAACCAAGGCTTTGAATGCTTTGAACTTTTCGAAAGCTTTGTCTTTATGCTTCATAAGTCCTATCCAACACATCTTGGAAAAGTCGTCAATGAACAATATAAAATATTCTTCTCCTTGAGGTGACCTTTCCCTAGATGGACCACAAACATCAGTATGGATAATTTCAAGTGGCATGCTAGCTAATCCTCCCTTCTCAAGGAAATTAGTTCTGGTTTGCTTACCAAAATGACATGATTTGCATATTGTATTGTCTGGAATTTTGATGTCAGGGAGATCACGAACCGCCTGATATTTGCATGCTTTCCTTATCTGAAATAACCTTAGATGCCCCAATCTTTTGTGCCATAGCCAGTGTTCATCGTTCTTGCTTAGATAGCATTGTTGTTGTCCTCCCTTGAGTATGTATAAATTATTGGGAGTTCTTATGCCTTTGATCACTGTTTCTCTTGTATCAAGCTCATGAACAATACATCCATTTGATCGAAATATTACTTCATTTCCTTGATCACACATTTGACTGTCACTCAATAGATTATGCTTTACGCCATCAACATACATAACATTTCCAGCTTTGACCTTTTCTTTCAAAAGAATAGAACCTTTACCTTTTATGAGTGCAGGGGCATCATTTCCAAATGAGACCTTCCTTTCCTTTTCTAAGGCACTATATGACTGAAGTTTTTCTTTATCGCCTATCATATGTTTCGAGCATCCACTGTCGATGTACCATTGATTTTCTGGTCCTTCAGCATATAAGGCTATCCCACATATTTCTGGTTGTGGTTCTTTCTTTCTCCATGTTTTGGGACTCAAAGAAGCTTGCTCCTTCTGAGTTGTTTTCCGAAACCTACTCCAGTATTCAGAATCTTCATGATCAAAGTTGTTGCAAATATAACATTCTATTTCATTCTCAAGAGCACAAAAGTTATTGTAGGTCCTTTTCATGATCCCAGTCACACTCCTTTGTTTTTGAGCTTCTCTAGTCATGATGGTCTTGTAGGCAACACATTGAGCCATTTTGTGACCAAAGTTATGACAAGAGAAACATTGGCCATTGAAGAAATTCTTGTGATTATCAAACCTACCAACCAAATGATTGTAGTTTCCATTGACATCCATTCTTGAGGCAAATTTAGAATGATTTACCTGTGGTTGGTTGTAGCTTTTGTTCATCCTTGAAGTAGATTGCCCCCAATTTACTTGATAATATTTGTTCATTCTTGAAGTAAATGTTGGAAATACTAAGGGGGGGTGAATCAGTATTTCTTTTTCCCAATATTATTTTACCAGTTAAAACATAAATATCCAGAACACAAGATGAACAACAAGAGTAAATGTTTTTATTAATGTAAACTGTGCAGTAAAATAGATACAATATATAGATGGTTACAATCAGTTGCCAAGCTAGAACTTGGATTTTGGTGAGGCTCCAACATCTAGAGCACCAACTCTATTTCACCAAGACACCAATCTTGGACTTAGGATAACAAACTCCCAAGGACTTCAACCCTTCCTATTTCTGAGGCGTCAACCCCAAGGACTCCAATCCTACTTACTTCTGAGGCACCAGCCCAAGAACTCCAATCCTTCTCACTTCTAAGGCACCAGCCCCAAGGACTCCAACCCAATCTTGTCAAGACACTTTTGGTAATAATATTATGCTCTCAGAACTCTTCTCTATTGAGTTCTATCTATTTACAGCTTTACTGTAGTCTCCATTCTACAGCATCAATGACAACCAATCTTCTTATGGAGAAGTCTTTACAACTATCAATACTATCCACACAGAGTCCCGGTTGGTTACCAATAATTGTTTGGAACCCACTCAGGGGTTGCTTCTGCACCATGGTCAACACCCATAAACTCATCCAGAATTCTACCTGGTTTTTCCCAAATGGGAACTCAACAATTTGATCCTACACATCAATATCAATTTGGGCAATCTAGTCATCAAAGATAAGTATATCCATTAAATACTAGATTGACGCCATATGGAGAGGAATATCCTTATTCACCATATCCTCCTTATTTTGGATGACAACCATATGGTAATTTTGCACAATATTCAAGTAAACCTAGAGTTAGAGTTTTTCAATGGCAACTAATAATGCCAGACCAACCAATACTTGTGTATCCAACACAACCAATACAAACCATGTCAAATATCCCTACTACACTGGTTGTTACTACTATGCCACAACCACAAGTTCAAACTGTTGTATCTCAATCAGTGCAAACTAATCCTTCTTCCTTGCAACCATAAGTTTCAAGTCAAGAGGTTAAAGTTTCTCAAGTTGTTATACAACAACCACTTGTTTCTGGAACCCAATAACAACCTGAGGTTATTATACCTTTATCTGTAATGACCCAGGCTTACATTGGTTTAGTTGATCCACAACTTGGTCAATATTTCATTACTGGGCGGAAAAAATTGGTTCAACAACCATGGCTGCCGAAATTGCAACAAACCCAATTCCAATAGTCCCAACCCTAGTTTGGATTCGGTTCACAAGCTCAAACTAGTTTTGGTCAATATCAAGCTTTCCAAGGACCTGGGTAACAAGGCTTTGTAGGTTATGGACTACCATAATTCCAATCTAGTTATCAACAACCAATTCCATTCTGATGCTTGTTGTGTTGAGTAGATTAGTTACACACTTCTACATGTTTGTTACGGATTCTTTCATTAATTGTCATAAGTATATGTTGTGATTGGTTTGCTTCATTCTTTTGTGTAGGAATCGTCTTGGAGCCGGTTAGGAGGAGTTCTTCTTAATGCACTGAGATC
>APFE030118444.1:219422-235953 GCA_000404065.3 Pinus taeda
GTCCCAAGGGCTAAATAAGGATCTGCAACATTATCATGCTAATAAATTTGGTGTCTTAAAATTTATTTTTTAAGAAAATGCTTTAGTTTTTCTCTCATAAAAGAACTTTTTGTTGAAAGGAAAGCTGATAAACTGTATATCTCCTTCTATCGAAATAGTTGTAGGCTGCTTTGTTTTGGTTCAATAGTTGTTAGGGAATATTCAGAAAAGGAACTTTCGGTTATGCAAAGTGTTGAATGACTTTAGATGCACTGAAGAATACATGAATATGTGAAATAATACATGTGTAGAATAAGACTTGTTTGCATAAGAAATTGATTTTTTTTTTCGGAGTATAGTTCTGGACGATTTATCGAGTTGAGAGTCTCATCATATTCATACGTCAACACCCCCTCTGAAGAGAAATAAAAAAGTACACTAAAATTTACACTAAAAACAATCAGATACTCTTTTTTAGAGCAAACCAACATTAGATTGATTAGGACCTTGGGTTAAGAGAGTGAGTCAACTACCCAAGGTTGAAAATCAAACTAGTGTCATTAAAGAGTGAAAAATCCTTCTGCACTCATATTATCAGGACCACCCCACTCACACTGGAGCAAAATACAAGACAACATCAGATTGTAATCAAAGGTAGCTTGCCTTCTTTTACATCTCCTTTGGGCATTCTGTGTAACGGGGGTCCCTTTGGGGATTTCGGAACTGAGTTGGGGACACAGGTATCCTACCCACACAGCGTGTTTTCTGCGACTATGTCCCCCCTGTTAAGGTGTGTGATTTGAGGTATCTCTAGTGAACAATACTTCTAGGTACTTACCTAAGGTGACTGGGATGGGCTGTCCTGGTACATCAAATGGACAGACCTACTTTGTCTTTAGTTTTTGTGAGGGTGCTCGTCTGCACGAGAGTACTTGTCCCCTCAATCTGAGGTTCGGGCGAAGCTCAAAAGTAACCGTAACTGTACATTTGGCCATCCTTCTTTGTTACTCATTGAGAGACTGGGTTTCATCTACAGTAATCGGTGTTTGTCAAACAAGGTAATTTCACTTTGTTTTTTGATTGTCATTTTAGTCTATTTTTTCTTTTTTAGGTACCTGAGTGCTATCATTTTTGAGACTTAAAGAATATCACCTTAAAATTTATCCAATAAAATTTACTAGGCATTGTGGCTATATCCGGCCCTCACCGCCAATCCGGATAGTTGTTAGGACTTCCTCCACTCACTGTGGAGGATCTGCCAAGATCCACTGACTCAAATTCCTCATCTTCGAGGAATCAGTCTCCTAAATCACACACGGGATCGTTCTGCACGACCGATTATTCCGATTTGCCAAAGGATTTCTTTATAGAAGGATTTCTTCCTCATCTTAACACTCCTCTTACAAATCTGTTGGATCCTGTTATTGATCCCATTGTACCAGTACTTCACTCTTCATTAGGAGGAACTCTCCCATCTATTTAGTCGACACCTCAAGGGTTGTGAATTATAGAGACACTGTGAGTCCTCTACCACTTCCCTAGTCGACGGTCATCACAACACCGGTAATGTGGAACCTTGCAACCCCATTTGTCCTAGATATTGCAACTCACATAACACCCTCTATCAATGAAACCCATAAAATGCCAGGTTCCACTGCTATGGTACACTAAATCATACCTTCGACTAGTGCCACATATAGTGCTCCATATAACACTCAATGTGGCACTATGGGCGTGGTTCCAATTTACCAACAGCAAGGTTAGCCACCAATGTATGGTTCTAACCCTCGGATTCAGATATCTGGGGCAGTTCCCAATATGCACATGGCGGCGGGGAATGTCATAGTTCCCTCACCATTCTCAGGCATGCATGGATAATCGCTAATTGACATGAATTTTCCTTCTGTCAATCAAAGCCATATGGTTAGTTCAGTGTCAGTTGGGAATCTACAAGGGATTCCCACCCAAACCATGGGGGCACCCTACTCACAAGCTCAGATGAGTCAAGGGGGAACCGTTTATACTAGGGGAAACTTCATACCCCACTATCAAAACCCTCATGGTAATCCACTTTACAACACCGTACCGCAAAGTAACTATTACACCTCGTAACCCATGTACAACACGGGGAACCAAATGATGGGCGGAGTGTAGAGCTCCTCAGGTCATCTGTCATCACAATGGTCTGAGTCAGGGGCACCCAACAATTTTCCTTTTTGGCAAAATTGGATATCCCAAACTTGTACAAGTTGACTAATGACCCCATCTACCATAACCTACAATGGTCGCCAATCCCTCATAAAATACGGCGGATATTCCTAAGTTTGACGGAAAATAAGGGGAGGATCCAGGCACTCTCGTCACCACCTACCATCTATGGTGTGTTTCTAACTCCATGGTGGATGATAGTGTCCGGTTGCATCTTCTTCCTTGTGTCCTCACTGGCAATGCTGCAAAGTGGTATATTGAGTTACGATGTGCATCAGTGAATACCTTTGATGCTTTAGCGATGGAGTTCCTAAAACACTTTCAGTTACCTATCCATTATGAAACAGGGATGGAGATCCTTACTTTATTTCATTGGGATATCCTTACTTTGTTTCATTGGGATATCGCCACCCACATCTCCAATCATATCCATGAATGGAGACATAGGCAGAGGTTAGTCAAAGCCCCTATCCCTGATTTTCTCTTAATAGACTAGTTCTGTAAGTCGCTACTCCCACAAATCACTAGAGATGTCACTCTGGGTGGTGCGGTCATGAAGGAACAATCCATAAATCGTGCCTAGCAGTTGGATTTAATTTATTCACAATCTATCACTCTCTACGACATTATCCCCTATGCTCCCGGTAACCCCAATCCTCCCACCACTTAGCGCCCTGGAGCGCATGTCGATGGGATTGTCGGTGCAACCTCCACGGGCACTGTAGAACAACTCAGTGGGTCCATTGCCCAGTTGGCAGTGGACCCCTCTATCAGAACGAATGCTATTCTTGACACTTCGATTAACTCTCTGCAGTCTATGCAGAAATACAATAGCAAGAACAAGAAGAAACAGAACAAGACCGCTCCTTCTGAGGAGTAGTCATCTAAGCAACCCAACCCGAAACAGAAGGCCGCTGCACCTACTGATACAAAAGAGGATAAAGGCACCAACTATTCGTGCAAACTCTTTCTTGAAGATCACGTAACTTGGCGTTGTCCGCATCTTCAAGAATGCACAGATTACCTTTCCAAGAAAGATTCTGGTAAGGCACCTGTTGTCCTTAGAAATACTTTTCCTAATCAAGAACAACAACATCTTGTTGCCAACCAAATGCCACCCACGTCAGGGGGTAGTGATGGTTCACAACAACCTTCCGCTGGTGAAGGAAGTTCTACTGTTTACACATTTGAAATGACAAAACTAACAACTAGAGCCAAATCATATGAAGCTCCTGTCGCTCCGGCAACAAAATCATCAATAGGTCAAAACCCATTGCCACCCAATGTTTTTCAAATCAAAATGCTTCTTGAGGACCTTGTAATTCGACCCCCTAAGGGGGAACTTCGATGCACAATGCACAACACATCTACACGTGCCGCCCAACACTGCAACATCGTAGAGGATTTGGCGCAAGCGCCATCGGCCATGTCGGCACTTGAAGTATTACAAACATGCCCCAGCCAAAGAAAAGATTTGCTTTGGGCTATCATGGGTATTGACCCTGCAGATTCCATGCATGCCATTTTCGACATGGAAAGGTGTAAACCTCCCCTTTCCCACTAGCTTGCATTTTAGGTGCATATCACTTCAAAAGCGAAAGATATACACCAAACTGTCATTGACGAAGGTGCTTCAACTTGTGTCATGTCAACTTCATTTTGGCTCGCCTTGGGTTCCCCAACACTCTCACCACCGTTGAACTCCCGTAAAGCTTTCGTCGGCCACACCTTTGTCCCAAAAGGATACTTAGCCAATTTTCCCATCACTTTGGCTGGAAAAATAGTAACGGTGGATGTAGAAGTCATAGAATAAAAACTCGACTATAATCTGTTGCTAGGTCACAGTTGGACATATGCCATGACAGCCGTCGTATCCACTGTCTTTCATATCATCCTATTTCCATTAGATGGAAATTTCATAACAGTGGATCAGTTTTCTTTCTGCACCTTTGATTATTCACCATTACCAAACAGCTCCGTATCCCTAGTAGGAGGTGTAACTGACAGTTTTTTCAGTATCAGTACTGGTTTGTTGAAGGCTTCCTCCTTGATGGGTTTTTTTCCTCTTCCTTCACTGCAAGTTCCACAATCAGTCAACATGATTTCATCAATTCCTCATGAACTGACTGATCCCTGGATCCTAACGACACCTTTAGACCTTGACACATTCGGAGACTAAATGTCGTTGTCATCAACTGAATCAGCCTACCAAGGCATTCAATCAGCATCCACATCTCCGATCAAGTTGGCTATTGCCAACGGTACCACCCCACCCCCATAACCACTTTTCCTTTAGGTCCATGCAATCAACTGCCCTCAACGGACGAAGCCATTATAGAAATCATGAGTTTCGGAGAGAAACATTGGGAGGAATGGCATATTCAGGGTTCGGCATCTGATTCGAACATGATGCCACTTCAAGTCCTATCCTCTGACACAAACGAAATCATTTCCCCACCCTATACAAGCATTCAAACTCTTGGGGTGGATGAAAATATGGACAACACTTCTAGGTCATTACCCATAGATAGTTCAGTCACGACAGGCACCATGGAAGGCACCCATATAAGAGAAGGTTGCAGTCTTAAGGAGATTGCAAACTCCACCTACCTACATGAGGAATTCCATGAAGAATTTGTTTGGTCTCAGGAGGAAATGCTTGAATTTAATCTGTCGTTTTCCGCGCATGAGATCCAACTTTACGATGAAGAAAAACAGAATGGGTGGCCACTTCCTTCCCTCGATATAGCCATTAAACCCATGCCCGACCCTACGGTCGAAGAAGAGCACCTACTATACCTCAAAAAACTAGATAAAACCTGTAAAGCTATCGATTTAGCACTCGCAGTACACAAGGAGCGGGTGTAAGCCAAATTTGCACAAGCGGTTACGTTTTCTTCTTTCCAAGAGGGTGACTTTGTGTCACTCTATCATCCAAAAGATAATCTCTTGGAGGAATGTACGCTTTGACCCATTTGGCTAGGTCCCTATGTCATAACTAAAGTCCTCCCATTAGCAACATATGAACTAGAGGACTGGGATGGAATCCCACTCAATGAGCCCACGTACAGGCTCTACCTGAAAAAGTATTCTGCCTAGTGTCATGCTGGGTAGCTACTTTGTAATTTTATATATTCATAAGTTTTGCATCCCTTTTTTGATGTGATTGGATTTTTTTTGTTATTTAGTGGAGTACTTGTCTCATACATTCTGTTTGCAATACAGATGTCATCATCACACATGGCACATTGCATCAGCTACTTAAGTCATCTATACACCCGAGTTGGAACTATTTTACTTCGGGGGAGTCTTTCTTGGTACTGCCACCAACAAAATTGCTGAGTACATGTTCGTCATTTCACTTCCCACGGAAGCGTCATCAAGGGGCATCTCCAATCTGGTGGTCAGGTTAGACTCCCAGCTGGTCGTTATGCAATTGACCAATCATTATCATGTCTGCAATCCAACCTTATTATGTAACTATCTAAGGGTACACCTCTTGGAACACCGATTTGACACAATCACATATGAGCATGTTCCTCGAGAATTAAATATTGTTGCTGATTCATTAGTTAGCTGTGTATTAGATTGGCATTTGTCACATTTGTTATAATAAGCATGCATGAGAAGTAAAAACATTTAATAAAGTTAAAAAATTGTCACAAAAAACATTTTTTAAACACATTTACACCACCAAAAAATACCAAAAATATTTGTATATATATATAGATCGAAATCCAGTTTTTTACATCAAAAATATTCCAAAACTTGGATGAGTTAAGTACAAAATGGCTCAAATGCCATCTATAAATGCTCATATGGCTATGCCAGAACACCTACTAGAATGAGCCTATTGCTCCAGAAAAGCTAAAACAACTCTAGCTACCCTCCGAAGAGGAACCAAAAACCGCTCAAGTACACCAACAGTGTCGCTGCATATGAGCAGGAATCTCCCTCATAGGAAGGGGAGCGACACCCATAGTCAAACCCTCTAGGTTCCTCAGAACCTCGCAGAGACCGTCAGCATCACCCCCTCCAGTATGTAGTTGGCTGCCTCATCGCACATAGCGAGGTTGGCCTGCAGATCATAGTGGTGGCACATTTGTGATTAAAGCATAAAAGTTTCATGCCAGTTCTTATCTCATCGTTAGAAAAGATTACATATACATTCAAAAGTACAAAAATACTTAACTACTATCAAACATTATTCTCACCTTGATGACTCCAATTGGTCCCAGGTGGCAGCATCAAGTCTAGGTCACTAGCAAAATCCATGCCTTCATAGGCATAGTCATCAACAATCGCAATCTAGTTCTGAAACCACTGGAAGAAGTCTTCGTCAAATAAATGTCGGAGTGGTCCTCCTCCTATGTGAGGATCAAGTGATAACCAATGACCCTGCCTCAGCTCCCTTGGATCGAGGGGACCTAAGCTTACCCGTGGGCACATGATAGGTACCCTCTCAAGGATAAATGAGACTATGATAGTACTGTACCCGAAACTGTGTTGGGTACGGGTCTTGCATGCTGTCAATTTTGCCTTCAACAGTCGAAGCACTGCTTCACACCAGTTGAACATCTAGGGCTGGACACAATCTATGGCAAGCAATAGTTGGGCCTTTGTTGCTACGTGGGGACTTTTTGACCCTGCCAAATGCATAATCAACCATAAAAATTCCCTCATATACCGAGATCGAATCCTCTCTATCGGGACTCTGTTGCTGACTAATCCACTACCAGGGATTCAATAGATATCTACCAACTATGAAGTAGATCGTGGATCTGAAATACCACTGGTAAGGTTTGCATTTGACCCACGACACGTCAAACCAGTTGAAAAGTAGATGTCATCCTGGTCAATTGCCAGTTCTTGATCTCCAATCCTAAACACTTCCTCGTGTTCATCCCAGCGCTGTATGATTCATCTCAGTAGCTCCTCCTGTCCTTTCATTAACTCTGGCCTTGCATACTTCAAGAAACTGTAGCGGCGCAATGCAGGTATGCAAGCTCGATCATCTCACATCAACAATTCCTCATTGTCATGGGCCCGTTCTCTCCATAGGTGAGTCATTTCAGCTCAAAACCTGCACAAAATAACCCTAAAATAAATTAAAATGGGGCAAAATCACTTAAGGAATCCATGCATGAGGGTTTCAAATGCACCCTACTGCCTTAATGCCCCTCCTAGTGTTGCACCGGGAGGACTAACACCCTCTCATGGATCGTACAAAGCATTTAATGCTCCCTACTGGCCTGCTGGAGGGCGTTAGTGCCCAAACATGGCTCTAGGGCACCTCAAATCTACAAATTTCGACCCACAAAACTGATAAAAAAAGGTTTAATAAAACATAGAGCAAGGTTTTAGGTCTCACCTGGGACTGACGGCAAGTTGAATGGTTGCCCGAATCTCCTACAATGGTTCACAGAAAATCTGCTCCTCTTTAGTTCCAACTAGCTCTCACAAACTTCAAACAAGTAAAAATGATGCATGTGAAAGCTCAAAGCATTTCTTTATATAACTATGAGAGACATGATTTTTTGAAAATCATTAAAGAGGAAGAGCTCATTATACATGATTTTTTATCATGCATGAACCTAGATAATAGGAATTGCTGCTTTTTCACTGCTTTTGATGAAAGTACTTCATGAATGAAAAGCAGTTAAAGCTGCATGCAAGATTTTCTAGAGCACTGTTAGGGATATTTTATTGCTCTTTAAAAAATACAAGCATCCCCTAGTTTTCATCGTTAAGTTCATTAAAGGCTTTCTAACTATGGTAGAGCACTATTAGGGATATTTTATTACTCTTTAAAAAATACAAACGTCCCCGAGCTTTTGTTGTTGCGCTTGTTAAATCTATGCAACGATAAATAGAGAACTTTTGGAGACATTTTATGCTCTTTAAAAAATATAAAAACCTCCAAGTTTTTGTGTTAGAGCTCGTTAAACATACATACCACAACCCGTAAAGCACTTTTTTTTGGATATTTTATTGCTCTTTAAATAATACAAACATCCCCAAGTTTTTCATCCTTTTCACTCGTTAAACATATGAAAATGATGCTCTGGGTACCTCTTTTTTGATCTAGCTCCAGCTCATAAAATGAAAAAGACCAATGGAGCATCATTTTTAGGCACTTTTTTCTTGCTCTTTAAACTGAAAAAATCCTGAGCTGTGTCTTGCTTCTCGTTAAACATGCTAAAGATGACCCGAGCATTATTTCAAGTACTTTTTTCAAGCTTGTTAGAAAATGAAAAATCCCGAGTTTTTGTTACTCAGCTCGTTAAAGTGTCACAAAAAAAAATGATTTTAGTCTGCTACCTCGTACTTGTAACAAAATGAGGTCAACATCTATTGGAAAAAGGCTTCTCTTTATCCAGGTCTAGTAGATTAAATACAGAAAAGTAACCGATATGGGTATACTATTAACCTTTTGTCACACCCGTTTAACAACTATGACAAAGGGACCACCATGGAGTCTCTCTTTATGATCTTTTCAAACTCTCTAAAGATGAAAAGATCACTGAGTTGTCTAGTCTAGAATCTTTAAATACACAGACAAGATATAGAGTCATTCTTTTTACGATACTTTTAGACTCTTAAAAGATGAAAAAATCGACGAGTTTGCCTGTCTCGACTCATTAAACTAGTTAGATAGGGAAAATATTCATTCTTTTTGTGATCCTTTTCAGACTCTCTAAACAGGAAAAGATCTATGAGTTTACCCATCTGGACTCATTGAAAATCAGATGGGGAAAAAGTGGAAATACAACCCTATCCTGGAGCATGGTTTGGCAGGAAAAGTTCCCTTGAACATGGCACTCCCTCAGATAAACTGTCATTTTGATAGCCTCTCAATATGAACCCTACCAACCTATGATTTTTTAGCCTATATAACCCGATGCCATTGCATCTCCGTATCTTAAACACTTTGTAGTGTTCATGAGTCTAGTGCTGTCTGGTTAAAACCATTATCATGCCTTCTATTGTTCAAGGGTCCCTACTTGTTTCCTCGATCAACTGACCCTACATATCCTTTCATCATGCCCTCCATTGTTTATACCGAAAAGCTCAAAAGATTCTTCAAAAAACAAAATCATCCTTGTCTGGTTTCGTGTTGACTGATGTAGGACACGTCATTGCCTACCTCTCGACAGGTTCCTTCCTATCGACTTCAACACTCTGTCTAGGAAGATAACCCAGAAAAACATTCAGTGCCTTGGTGCTTCCAAACATTACTGGAAGGTTACCTTGTGCTTGATCATGAGTTTTCATCATGGGCTCCTGGTTAAGCGATTCTATGAGTGTTCGACGACAGAAAATCTTTCACACTCGCTAGTTTTCACTGTGCATCTTGGACACCATCACCATTATCGTGGCCTTCCTTTCATCTGTTAACAGCCTCCATTATTGGCTAGTAATCAGATGATTTCATGCACGTTCAATGTCAACTCATTTTGTCACATGTACCGATCTATGCTGTTCGGTGAAGCAGGAATCAAGATTTTGGGTAGTGGCTTGCATCATTCAGCCTTGTTTCCTCTCCCAAGCTGCGATATTGTTATATGAAGACAACCATTTCAAGATAATCTATTATGACACGGGATTCACCCTGTGCCATGTTGGTGGCTAGAAATGTTATATCTCTAAGGATAAAGTTACTCTGTCATAGCTACTGAGCATGGGAATGCCCAACTCAGGACATGATTTTAGCAGTTCATATATATGTACTTTTGTTATATCAAGTTTTCCTTATCGCCCGAAACTTCTCTCTCAAAAAAATTTCGATAGGAAATTACAGTATTTTCATAAAGTATTTCGGCCATCATCTCTACCTCTTATCTCATACTTTAGGGTGCATCTATTATAGGACAAATTGACCTCCTAATCAACTTAGAGGAGAAGGACAAGATGATTGAAATGATGACCATAGTTGCAGGCCTAGAATCCACACTAACTCTCTCTATACACTGATAACCTACTTTATAAAGCTTGTTTACAAGCATAAAGGAGCATTAGCCAACCTTCTAACTCATGTTGTTAGGCTAGGGGGAGCGTTAAGGAACTTTAGTGATGCTCAAGTGGTTATGCCAACAAATCTGCCATAAAATATCTAGATATTATTTCCGTAAATTTGTGCAATAAAAGCAAGGAAACTCCAAAAATAAAGATATTTGGAGGAATTTTATTCCAGAAATAGAGGCAAATGGGAAAAAGCTGGTAAAAGAGGCAAGTTCATGGTTTTTACCCAAATGAACTACAAGTGGAGTTGGGAAGCCCTAATTTGATTGCTATTTAAGAAACGAGAGGGCCATTACACAAGTGTCAGAGTATTTAGAAGGATAGTACATGGTGCTATTGTGATATTGTCATATTCTTAAAGAAGGAGAGAGACAAAGGAAGAAGGGATAAGGAAGGCTGATGCAACAGGGTTGTTGTAATCACTCTTCTGAATATAGGACTACGGTTGTGTCCCACTACTCGAAGTGTCAGTGATATTATGCATTTATTTGTCCATTCTGATGCTTGTTATGTTGAGTAGATTAGTTACACACTTATACATGTTTATTATAGATTCTTTCATTAATTGTCATAAGTATATGCTGTGATTGGTTTTCTTCGTTCTTTTGAGCAAGAATCGTCTTGGCGCCGATCAGGAGGAGTTCCTCTTACCGCACGAAGATTCCCAAGCGAATATATAAAGAACCAAAAGTGATCCTTTCTCCATATACTATCAATATATGTTAGATAGATGAGCATGTGTGTAACAGGTACCTTTTGTAGATAACCTTACTGTCTGTCCAAAGTCCCGAGAAGACTTTTCAGGGTAGTTTTCATCTCGTGCATTTTACCCCATAGCATTCTTTTGATAAATTCACCATTTTAGCCACTACCTTTTTGACCCACTTCCAATTACCTATCAGGTACAATACTGGAAGAGAACTCTTGACCAACTTTAAATAGACTACCTCCACGCATATATGAGATCATATTCATGAATGGCGACGTCATTGTCAAATGGTTAAGGTGTATGTTCCCGATCAACTTTTAGCTGAGTGGTTCATAAAATCCTTGTTGCCATCAATCATCGATGTGGCAGAGGGAGGAGTTGTCACAAAAGAGCAAGTTATCGCTCGTGCCCAAAATTTGGATTTGATTTACACACAATCTGGTATGCTCTATGATAAAATTCCCCATGCACCAAGACCAGCCTTCACTGTTCCACCACCTCCAAAATCGAGTAGGGGATCTCAAGCTGGCGACGGTATGATCGGTTCGTCAAGCACACAAATGGCAAGATGACCATCTGGTCAAACTCTTGCTATTCCAATCAAAATGCAAATCCATCAGAAAACACTCTTGCCTCGGAAATTAACGCTATGTCATTTGACAAAGGAAAAAATCTAAAGCAACCAGGAGGTAAGAAAAAAGGAAATAATAACAAAAATAAACAGGAAAATTCCACTCCTGAGAAATCATCTGAATCCCCTACTACGGCTAGGAAATTTCATTATCCATGTCTGATGTGTAATGATTAGCATTATACACGAGAATTTCCACATCACTCTGAGGTCTCTAAGCTTCTTAAGACTTCGAATACCTCAGCAGTGTTGACAGATCCATTTCCAACCCCAGAGACACATTTCGTTGCAACTGATAATGCTTCCACATCCCAAGTATTCATCTTATCCATCACAAATCAGCAAAATGATGTTTTGGTGTCAACAAGGAATAAAGATTATCGAAATTGGTTGTCATCGAATAACAAGGCTACTGATCAACCAAGTACTTTGAATTTGACTTCACCATAAGTTGTTCCACCAATTGTACCTGAATTAGCAATAAAGCCACCAAAGGGAGTTGTACACAAATCAACATTTAATCCTCGTGCTCGAGCAGCTAAAAACTATAATATAGTGGATGATCTAGCTCAATCACCTTCTTCTATGTTGACACTTGAGGTGTTACAAAAATGTCCCTCCCAGAAATAAGCTTTATTGTCAGCAATAGGTGGGATAAATCCTACAGATTCTATTCTTGTGGTTTTTAACCATGCAGGATATACACCACAGTTACCGACACAATTAGCTTTCCTAATACAAGTAAAAGCTCTCAATAAGAATGTTCACTGAACTATTGTTGATGAGGGGGCATCTACTTGCATTATGTCCATGAGCTGCTGGAAAACTCTTTGTTCACTGCCCTTGTCATGATCACCAACCACATTAAAATCTTTCGATGGAAGAACATACATTCTGTATGCCATTTTCAGTAACCTGCAAGTTGGACTTGGGGCAAAACATTAAATGTTGAGGTCTAGGTAGTTTATGGACTCCTTTATTACAACATCTTACTAGGAAGGCCTTAGGTAAATGCTATGGCTATTGTTGTTTCCACATACTTTTGAATGATTGCATTTCCCTTCAAGGGTGGAATCACAGTCATTGATCAGATAGCCTTATTTTCCAATAGTTCACAAGCTACGGGAAGCATTCCATTGATACACAAAAACTCACCATTGCTTCAAAATGTTGGAGTAGGTCTCCTAAAAGATCCTTCCCTGATGGGCACTTTTACCCTCCTGTCACCATCTAGTTTCATGGAAATGGCAAGAGTGGAGAACTACAACATGATTTCTTCTGCATCATATGATTTTAAGAAGATTTGCAGCTACCTGGAAAGTGATGATTATGGTGAGGCAATGCTGCCAAGCTCCATTGAATCATTATAGCAATCAATCTTTTGGGTTTGTGTGGAAAACCCTAATCCGCACTCAAGAATTGCATGGGTAGATAGGCCATTAGAATATGGTACCTCTTCGGATCCTTTTTCGCATATACATTCTATGGATGAAGGAATCGTCCAATCAATGATGATAAAAGAGACATTGTGGGAAGATTATCATCTTCGTTCCTACCTTTGAGATGACAATGAAGATTATTCAAATGAACTCAATCACCCATCAATTGTTGATTTCTTGTTAAATTCTGTAAACACTATATATTCTGAGAGTAATTTTTCTAACATAGAAGAAACAATTTATATAAACATTTCATCCAAGCCTAACATTGTAGAAAATATTCATGTTGGCAAGTCATGTTCTCCATTCGAACTAGATAATCAATGTGCTCTTTTCCACAAATTTCGAGATGTCTTTGCATGGTCTTATGAACAGATGCTAGGCACTGACTCAAGCATTGTTGAACATGAGACTAAAATGTATCATGATTTCAAACCAGTACAACAACGGCTTTGACCTATTCATCCTAAGAAAGCTGCCACCATTTAAAGTGAGGTTGAAAAACTTTTGCGCGTTGGCTTCATTTTCCTTCTACCTCTTACTGATTGGGTATCTAATATTGTTCCAGTGATGAAAAAACAAGGGACAATTTGAGTGTGCATCGATTATAGGGATGTAAACCAAGCATGTCCAAAGGACAACTATCCTACACCGTTTATCGACCAGATTATTGACAAATGTGCCAGATGTGAAATCTTTTCATTTATGGATGGTTTTTCTGGGTATAATCAAATGAATATCCGCCCACAGGACTAATAAAAAACAACCTTTATATGTCTATGTGGCACATTCGCTTATTGAAAGTTTCCATTTGGTTTGACAAATGCAGGGGCTACATTTCAGAATACAATGAATTATGCCTTCGATGACATCAAACACATTGTTCAACCCTATCTTGATGATTTGCTTACTCATTCATGAAAACAGACTGATCATCCACAACATTTGCGAGCAATATTTTTATGATGCTGACACTAGAAAATAAGACTCAATCCATGCACATGTGTGTTTCGCGTTGGCTCTGGTTGATTGCTCAGATTTGTTGTTTTGAAAGATGGAATTCAACTCGATCCCATAAAAGTTCAGGCAATCCTTGAGATGCCTCTACCTTTCAATTTTTTACGGATACAGAGACTTCAGGGGAAGGCAAACTTTCCAAGTATATTCATTCCAAACTATGTTGAATTAGGTAAAGGTTATACACGTCTATTGAAGAAAGGGGTACCCTTCCATTGGGACCAAGTTGCACAAGCTTCTTTTTATGCCCTCAAAGATTCCCTGATTAAAGCATCATTAATGTATGCCCCAAACTATCAAAAAGACTTTTACCTGTATCTCGCCACTACAGATACAACCACTGGTATGGATTTAGTTAAAGAGGAAACTGGAATCAAACATCATATATATTATTTGAGTCGCAATCTCAATGATACAAAAAGTAAATATTCATATGTTGAAAATTTAGCCTTGGCAGTCGTTCAAGCTATGAAGAGATTTCGTCATTACATCCTCCTTCACAAAACTACCATTGTATCAAATTGCAACCCTATGACATACATTTTGTCACGTCAATTGTTGGGGGGGAAATATTCTAAATGGATAGTTTTCTTGTAGGAGTTTGATTTGGAATTCATCAAATCCAAATCAAAGAAATCTCTCGTCTTTGCTGAGGTACTTTTCGATCTTCCCTTGTCCTCCAATGATTTAAAATCAGAAGCATCAATCTTGGACAAGTCTATGTTTTTGATTTTGTCAAGTGATCCATGTGTGGATATATACTGATCTATCTCTAGACCCAAGCTTTTCAGCCTAATACCTCTCACTCTTAGCAACCACATACTCGATACCAAGCCAAAGATTATCTGATCATTGGTGACACACTTTATCGTCGTGGTGTCGATACGATCTTGCGTAGGTTCCTTACTCATAACGAGACCAAAAGGCTTTGAATGAATGTCATTTAGGTGCTTGTGGGGGGCATTTATCTGGTTACGCAACTGTAAAAAAATTCTACAAGCTATTTACTTATGGCCATCCATACTCAAAGATTGCATTCTTGCTATCAGGCATTGCCATGCTTGCCAGAGTTTTTATCACAAAACCAGATTACCACCTGCACCGCTACATCTAGCCATCGATGTTGACCCATTCGCAAAATGAGGCATTGCTTTTATGACATGTAACCCCACCTCGGTCGGGGGGCATCGGTATATTATAGTTACTGTTGACTATTTTACCAAATGGGATGAGGCGATGCCTACATTGAAAAACAGTGGTGAAAAGACTGCTCTGTGTTTTTTAACCATGTGGTTTCTAGGTTTGGTGTACCACAAGGTATAGTTTCAGAACATGGATCACATTTTTGCAATCACATGATGATCGAATTAACCACCTAATTAGGAACGTCACATGATATTTCTAGTCCATACTACCCCGAAGTTAACAGACAAGTTGATGCTATCAACAAGGTCCCTAAGTGCATGCTGCAAAGAATGATTGGAGTCCATAAACGGAATTGGAATTTAATCCTGTACTCGACTTAGTGAGCATATCAAACCTCAGTGATAATTGCAACTGTATTTACGCCTTTTCATTTGGTGTATGGTTTGGAAGTAATGTTACCAATCCAATGTGAAATCCCATCCCTCAAACTCTGTTATGTAACCAACTCAAGAAAAATATAGAAAAGATAGATCAACGCCTTAGAATTCAGCCTCTTTGAGGGGGCAACCTCCTTTACATTACATAAATGAACAATTCTTGGATGATTCAAATGACAAAACCTCCTTTTGATATATATGAGTCTAAGGAGTCACAATATAACCCACCCGACCTAACAATAATAATATAAAGACATAAAAATAACACTAGAAGGATTCTATGGGGCACAGTAATTACAATATGGTGACAATAGGGGCACAACAATATTAATAAGGGGTACAACTACCGTATTAATGGGGTAATCACTAGTAGTATAGGGACCCAACATGTCCCTCTCCTTAAAAAAGTGTTGTCCTCAACACTTGAGTAGTTCTGGATGCTTCTATATACAATTCTCATCCTCTCATGTGGAATCTTTAGCGGATAAGTTCTTCCACTTGATAAGATACTCTGAAATTGACCGATTTCATAACTGTTGAGTTCTTGTTTCTGTGACTGCTTCCGGTTCCAATAATTTTTCCTTCCTCGTCAAGTTCTAGCAATATTGTTTGAACTGGGAGCTTTTCTCCTATAAACTTCTTTAAACATGAAACATGGAAAACTGGGTGCAATCAAGAAGCTGCAGGAAGCTCCAATTTGTATGCCGTAGTACCAATCTTTTGCAACACCTTGTACGGACCATAATACTTTGGTGATAATTTATTATCCTTCTTAGCTTGCTTGAGGGACATTTGTTTATATGGTTGTAACTGTAGGAATACACAATCACTTACATCAAAACTTATTTTGCTACGATGTTGATCTACCTATTGTTTCATTCTATTATGTGCCAACACGAGGTTATCCATTAAGAGTTGGAGGACTTGTTGTTGATGCTCGATG
>APFE030118449.1:0-84168 GCA_000404065.3 Pinus taeda
CACGGCAGAAGACTACTCCATATACACCTCAGCAAAATGGAGTCGCAGAAAGAATGAACAAGACGTTGATGGAAAGGGCAAGAAGCATGCTGAGTGGTGCCGGGTTAGGACAGGAATTCTGGGTAGAGGCGGTGGATACTGCATGTTACCTGGTCAATAGGTCACCTTCATCAGCGTTGGAGGATGAGACTCCACAAGAAGTATGGACTGGTAAGAAACCCTCTCTTTCACATCTGAGGGTATTCCGATGTGATGCATATGTACATGTTCCAAAGGAGAACCGAACCAAGTTGGATAGTAAATCTGAAAAGTGCATCTTTATTGGGTATAAGGATGGTTTAAAGGGTTATAAACTTTGGAACCCAGTCACACGGAAGGTTGTGTACAGCCGCGATGTGGCGTTCAGAGAGGTGAAAGATGTTATTAAACATGAAGTCCAACCAAAGGAACCCGTGAAGATAGAGTTTGAACTAAAGGAGGAAGAATCAGACTCTGTAGCAGAAGAGGAATCAGAAGATGAAGAGCACAAACTCCAGCTGTGAGAAGATCAGCTCGAGAAGGAAGGCAGCCAGAAAGGTATAGTCCATCTGCTTTCTGTTCAAACTTTGCTTTGTCTGTTACTGATGATGATCCCAGAACTGTGAAGGAAGCAGTGGATTCAGAGGATGGAAAACTCTGGAAAGAGGCCATGGTTGATGAAATGGCATCTTTGCACAAAAATAAGGCCTGGGATCTGGTGGAGTTGCCGGCTAGAAGAAACCCATTGGAAGCAAATGGGTGTTCAAGAAGAAGACAAATGCAGAAGGGAAGGTGGAGAAATACAAAGCTCGATTGTTAGCAAAAGGTTATTCCCAGGTGCCGAGAATTGATTTTGGTGATATTTTTTCTCCTATTGCCAAGGTAACTTCTATTAGATTACTTTTATCTGTTGCTGCTACTTTTGATTTTGAGGTGTAGAACAGATGGATGTGAAGACAACATTTCTTCACGGGGATTTGGAAGAGGAAATCTACATGAAGCAACCTGAAGGCTTTGCGGTGAAGCGTAAGAAAGAACTGGTATGCAAGTTAAAGAAGTCTCTGTATGGGTTAAAACAGTCACCAAGGATGTGGTATCAGAAATTTGATACATTTATACGGGGACTTGGCTTCACCAGAAGCAAAGCAGATCACTCTGTGTATTTTAAATTAATTGGTGACCATGTTATTTATCTGGTCTTGTATGTGAATGATATGTTTTTGGTTGGAAATGACAAAGAAGTTATGCAGGATTTGAAGACCCAATTGTCCTCCAAATTCGACATGAAAGATCTCGGTGCTACAAACTATATTTTGGGCATGGAAATTAAAAGAGATCGGGCAAAGAGAAAGCTCTGGTTTAACCAGAGGAAGTATGTTGAGACAATACTGCAGAGGTTTAATATGCAGGATAGTAAACCCGTGAAGGTTCCTATTCCTGTAGGTGTAAGGTTATTTGATGAACAGTGTCCCAAGACACAAGAAGAGGAAGAGGTCATGTCCCGTGTTCCATATGCAAGTGCAGTCGGTAGCTTGATGTATGCAATGGTCTGTACTAGACCAGACATTGCACATGCAGTAGGAGTATTGAGCAGGTTTATGTCAAAACCAGGGAATGAGCACTGGACAGTAGTGAAGCGGGTTTTCAAGTATTTGCGTGGCACTAGTGATTATGGTTTGTGCTACCAAGGAAGACCAGTATTGGATAGAGTGTTGGATATTCATGGCTTTGTTGATGCAGACTGGACTGGATATCTAGATCAGAGAAGGTCTACAAGTGGGTATGTGTTTAACCTATTTGGAGGTGCAGTCAGTTAGATGAGTAAGAAACAATCTGTAGTGGCACTATCAACTACAGAGACAGAATACATGGTAGCCACTCATGCAAGCGAGGAAGCAGTTTGGTTGCAGAGATTGTGTTCAAGTATGGGGTTAGTACAGGGAGCTATAAGGATAGACTGTGACAGCCAAAGAGCAATTTTCTTTGCAAAGAACCCTGCATATCATTCAAAGATAAAGCACATTGATGTTCAGTATCACTTTGTGAGGGATATGATAGAAGACAAAAAGGTGTTGCTAGTAAAGGTGGACACTTTAAAGAATACCGTAGATGCATTGACAAAATCTATGAGCTCTGAGAAGTTCTCTTGGTGTAAAGAAATAATGTGCATTTCAGGGCTGGTTAAATGACTAAGCTCTCTTGTGGCCCCCTGTAGAAAGAAAACAACAAATGGGACAATGTTGGGTTGTGTTATATTCTTTCCACTACTAGCCCACGTAGTTAACCGGGGGGTTAGAAGGCGGGCGGAGCCCCTCCTTCATTGCACCAATTGCGTAGCGGGGGGGTCACAGGGGGTTTGACGGGTGCAGGTAACCCCACACTATGGGGTCCGTGGCAGCGCCCCAGAAAATTTTGTTTTTGGACCCTATATTAGGTTGGGCAGACCTACCTATGGTTTTGTGCATGATTTTTTGCACATGGTTTTGGACGCGATAGTTTTCGGTCCATGGTTTTGGACGTGATGGTTTTTGGTCCATGGTATTGGATGCTTCGACATGTATAAATATGTATTGTAACATTGAAATTAATATAATGAAAAATCAAGCTGGTAGTCCCGGTTTTGGGATCCAGGGAAAAATCGCTATGTATATGTGTTTTATGTGTTATGCTCTCACATTGTTTATTTTCTGTTTTGAAGAATTCGTATGCAGGTAATTTATGTATGGGTTTAAAACCTACAGCGCAGTCTCCAGTATTTTTTTGAACGCTTCTACTATCCCATTGGCTTGTGGGTGATACGGTGTGCTTTTCTGATGATACATCTGGAACTCTTTTGTTAGTGCAATGAGGGTTTCATCTAGGAAATATGTACTGAATCGGGTCAACACGTGTTCAAACAAGAACTTCGCCACTGTAGCGGTCATGCAGTCTTTGACCAGCTGCGCTTCTGCCCATCATGTCAGGTACTCCGTCGCGGTGATGATGTAGCACACACGTTTTTCCTTGAGGTTTTATTGGTCCCACAAAGCCGATTGCCCATTTCTCGAACGACTATAGTGTCATTTGTGGATTTAATGGCATCTCATCGATTCGCGATGGTTTTCCAATCCTTTGACATATATCGCAAGCCTTACAATGTGCTTTTGAATCCTGGTGTAGGGTTGGCCACCATAACCCTGCGCAGAGAATGTTTTGTGCGGTCACTCGTCCTGCATAGTGTCCTCCTGCAGCGCCGCCATGTGGTTCCGCGAGGATCTGGCTTTGTTCAAATTTTGGTACGTACCTTCGCAATATCTCATCAATTCCCATTTTGTATAGGTGCTTGGCAATGATAGAAAATTTCGTCGCATGCACCACCAATTCCTTCTTCTGTTGGATGCATTATTCCTTCGACCCGGTCCCTGTTGTCAGGAAGTGGATTATATCTTCGAAGTGCCAGTCCACGACGCGTACAGCAAAGAGTTGTGCTTCAGGTAGTCCCTCCTTTAAACTAGTGGGTTCCTCGCCTGTCTCAACATGCGATAAGTGATCCGGTCTTGCGTTCAATCGTCTAGGTTTTACCACAACTTCAAATTCATATTCTTGGAACAATAAGAGCCACCTACATATCTGCCCCCCCAACATAGTCTTATGAACCAAGTAGTGTCGATATTTTTGGAGCACATACACCATCGGTAACCCATCGCGCTCGGTTGTTGAATAGTTCTTCTCAACTTTAGACAATCTACGACTTGCAAACGCTATAGGGTGGTCCAAGCCCTTACAGCCCTCTTGTGTGAGCACTGCTCCCAGTGCGATACACGACGCATCAACATGGACATGAAACTCCACATCCCATTTTGGGAAGACTAGGATTGGAGCGGAGGCCAATTTCCCTTTTAGGACATCCAAGCTCTGCATGCAATCATCATTCCAGCAGAATGTGACATCTTTTTTCAATAGTTTCTCCATCAGCGTGGTGATTTGGGCATAGCTTTTGATGAACTTCATGTAGTACCTTGTGTGTCCCTAGTGTGCAACTGTTTAACACTTTGCAGTGCTTCCAAATTTAGAATTACTGCAATCTTCGCAGGCTCCACCATCAGCCCCTGTTTGCAGACCACGTGTCCCAACAGGTTTCCAAAGGGAACAAGGAATGTGCACTTCTTAAGGTTTAGCGCAATCTGGTGTCGTCAGCAAGTATCCAACATCAAGTGTAAGTTTGCTACATGGTGTTTAACTAATCCGAAGACAGTCCAATCATCTAGATAGACCTCTAGGAACTTGTGGATGTATTCTTTGAATCCGGCAACAATGATGCGCGAAAAGATGATTGGCACATTCTTTAATCCAAACGGAATAATGGTGTATTGAAAGCAGCCCCATTCCATTGTGAAGGTCATCTTTCTCCTGTCTTTTGGCACGATTTTAATCTGATGGTACCCTAAGAACCCATCCGTGAACGAGTATGCTTCTTGTCCGCCAATGTTTTCCAATACCTCATCTATGAACGGTGTCGGGAATGGGTCATGTACACAGGCGTCATTTAGCTTCCTGAGGTCCATGCATATTCTTATGTCACCCTTCTACTTTTTCTCTTGTACTACCATAGGGCTTACCCAGTCAGATTCTTCCACCGGCTCAATAATTTTGACTGTGAGAATTTTGTCTAATTCTACGCGGACCTTTTCCTTGTACTTCAGATTCAAACGGTAAGGCCTCTGCTTGACCGACTTCGTGTTGGGTTTTAGGGTGATCTTCATCATCCCTAAGTCGCCAACGATCCCTTTTAAATCCATAATTTTGGTCAGGAATAAGTCTTGGTATTCATGGAGTAACTCAACGACCTTATCCAACGTGGCATCATCCCAATAGTCATCGAGCGTTGCATACTTTGGTTCCTCCTTCGTCCCAATGTTTACCTGCTTTGTTTTTAGTGGTGCAGTGATGTCACGATCCCCAATAAATTGTCCTCGAACCTCACGACAGCCTTCAGTTTAGAGAATGTTAATATTCCATGGGTCCTCATCATCCTCCTCAATATTTACATTGTAACACTCCAGCGCACAGTTCAGTTGTGTCGCCCATTCCAGTTGAAGCACTTCCATTGGCTCCTGGGGTATTTTGAAGATAGCTACTTTTACTGCTTGTAGTGCATCATCAAAAGTATCCCACCAATGATCCTCAAACGTGAAGGTAAGCAGGAATCCTTCACGCAAGATGTCCCATTCGCTCATGCCATGGCAGAACTCCGTCTCAGTATACCAATTCATGGGTATGACATCCAGAGTATGATAGAACAAATACACCCATTCATGTTGGGGCTCCTCCCCATAGATCTTGGTACATTTCACAAGGTGTGTACGTGGGTCATCCCGTCTTTCATACTTGTCTACTAGTCGCATCTGCAGTTTCCCAAATCGTAGGCGCATCATCCTTCTGCATCCGCGCCAGTTCTCAAAGCATCTCTGATGCGTACCCCACCACCTTGTGGGAATAGCACGTAGTGCCCATTTCAGAGTGTTAAAACACTGTTGTTCTGACACTTCTCTTTCAAATTTGGTCAAGAATTCATCCACCATTATCAACCTGTCATACATAGGTAGATCCCTTACCTCAGTTGTCACGTAGCGCAGTGATTATACCATCATGTTGGAATTGAGTGTGGTTACCTCGTGTAACCGATTCTGCCATCATTCTATTTCCTCACACGAATCCGATGTGCAGGAGGTTTTGCGCTCCCACGAAATCCTGTCATCCACTGTTGGATTCACCCAGTCCTGTTCCCGACGGTTATATTGTAGATACAGTCTAGATCATCGTCACTTTCATCATCGCGTACTGGCTCTGTGTAGCGCGATCCTTTCGCAGGGTCTAAAGGTACCACTATGCGCAGTGACTTTTTCTCAAAAACCATTTTGCGCTTCTTTAGATTTATCACTCCATTCATATCAGTGGCCCAATCTATTCCCAGTAGTGGGGGATAGGGATTGCTGTCATCGACAATCTCTATCACTTCGAAATCGGCAAGCACACTCACACCTTCGATGTCTATCGTTATTCCTTGCAATCTTCCCATCGGTACAATCTTCTGTTGGTTCACCATTCGTAATTGAATAGGGGACCATTGCAACATGGGCCTGCCCATGAGTTCCCGTGTCTGCTTTGGTAGTACGTTCGCGTCCGACCCTAAATTCAGAATCACTTAATCCATTTCATATTCCCCAATTTGTGCAGCCAATCTCATATCCCTTCCTATTCGCATTGTGTGCTTCCCGAGCTTCCAGACTACGCACGGTTCTCCTAACCCAACGCACCTAGCGATGAGTTCCTGCAGTCCCTTCACAGCCTTGCTGTCGCGCAGCAGCTTCATGCATGTCTCTAGAAAAGTAGTAAGCATTGATGGGTCCATCTCCGGTTCTAGTTTGTCCTTACTACCTTAAGTGGAGGCCTCCGTGAAGCTCTTCTTATCTTCCATGAATGTCTCCTTGGCATGCTCTAAATCGAACTCTGGTTCCTTTGTGGGAGCCTTGTGAACCCAAGCACTTTCTTAAGGTTGCTTGCCCTTGTCATCTCCTATCGTTATACCACTTTAGAGCACGATGTTTACATTCAGGTCCTCTTGGCGTGGTTCAAACCTCATCATTTGCAGATTCTGAGCCAAGGGAGGCTGGAGTATTCCTTTATCGCACAACCTCGCTATCAATGTGGGGCAGTCCTCTGTCTCATGATCAAACTGGGTACAATATAAACATGATACTCTCATCATATTTGTACAATCGCAAGCATAATGCCCTGGTCCTCCCCAATTGTAACAAATCAGCTGTCAGCGACCCCTTCTTGGTCCCATTCCACCTCGACCTCGACCTCATCCACGCCCTTGAAATCCAGTGCGCGCCATCCCTGTATTTTGATCAAGGGCTTGTGTTTCAGTCTAAACTTTGTAGGCAGGAGTCTGATCCATCATCAGTTCATTACTTCTACAGGTGCATTCATTATGGCCTACTGACCAGCAGAAATTACAGAACAACTATTGGGACGTCTGCGTATACTTCTGTAATAGATGGCAGTTATCTGTAGCATGCTTCCCTCCTATTTGACAAATCATGCACCATAATGTAGGCGCCATGCTCGGTCCTACTTGTGCCTCTGGTCTCAATGGCATTAGCCCTCCTCTTGCTAGGTATTTCAGGAAGACTGGACAATGGTCCTTGTCATGCCCCTGGCCCTTGCATTTTATGCACCATACCTCTTCGTGCCCCTCCGTCCGAGTTGTCCTATCTTGTTTCAAACTCTACATCTCAAAACACAAGTTTTATAACTGCGCATGCATCTGTTGAACTCCCAGGTTAGGATCTTGTATCGGGGTTTCGTGCTGTCTCATCGCCATCTCCAAGGCTTCGACCTGAGTGGTTAACTTCTGTTGTGACAACATGTTCCTTAGATTCGGCGTTAGTGATGCTACAAGCCACACGTGGTGTTGTGCGTCCGTCAAGGTCATATTAGCTTCACGGATCTTACCCTTTAGTCTCTGATCCAGCTCCCAAGGGGTCTCACCTGGAAGCATCGTGATTTCCTTAAACCTAATAATCGACTGTGTTTCTGATTTTGGCCTGCTAAATTCCCTGTTCAGCGCAACTTGGATATCTACGATCCCTGCGTTTGGATTGTCATTGGAATGCTTGATGTATCATGTTAGTGCACGATCCTACAAGGCACTAACCAATGTTGCCTTCTTGATATTATCATCCATGACTCCTTGCGCTTCCCATACAACCTTTACGACGAACCAAAATTAGTTCATATCTTCATTTCCTACTCCTCTGAATATTGACAACTTTATTGCGCTCGCCATATTAAACTATGGTGGTGGCAGAGGTGGTGTGGGCGAAGATGGGGGTGAGGATGGTGAAACTAGTGGTGGTGTAGGTGGCAGTGGTATGTGCAGAATTCGTTGTCTTATCAGACTGATCGTGCTTCTTGGTGAAACTTTCACGAGCTCCTCCTTCGTTTCTGTAGATCCTCCCATTTCGCGTAGCCCTAAACATCAACTTATTCGCATAACTCGCTTTTCACACAGTAGCATTTTAATCCAAGTGTTCAAATATTTAATGTACTTACCTCGCGGTCCTTTAAGGAAACGTTGTTCCGCCTCGCTGTAGCTTACTGAAGTATCTACCGCGAATTCAATGAAAAACCTTCCTATGATTCGATCGAGCCAATGGTCCACAGCGCACACAATCTTATCTTCTGATGCTTCTAGTCTATGCACCAATTCTGAAGTCCACACAATTGGTTTGTCAAGCCTACACCTTCCCTGACTATCTGCTAGCTTCGTGATCCACTCATAAAACTCAGAGGGGAACGATGCAAATAAAATTTCCTGGATTTCCGTATATAAGTAGCGCTCTAACCACTGTTCCTTCGATACTCGCAGATTCCTATTTTCCTGCGTCGCGAACTCGTGAATTTTTCTGTCCAGGCACCCTTTACTTTCTTTCTTTGTCGGATTCCAATTACACGACATCTGACATCCCTTATGTAATTACACGACATCTGAAATCCCTTATGTAGATCCCAAACCTAGCAATGGAACCATTTGTTGGCTTATTGGGGCCTGACCCAAGTTCGGAGGTGATTTAGCCAAACAAATCCTGGTACTACTGGCCCTTTCGGCGACAGTCCACAGAGCGTGGACTGAGGTCTCACCCAAAGTAACTATGGGAGGGTGCTAGAACCAGGTTTCCACACCCTAGGGATGTCTGATGAGTTCAAGTGGTCTGCGGTTCAACCCTGCGCGCACATCGCTATGCGCACTTACCTGTACCTCGCAGCCTGTGATGATGCCTTTGCGCAACCCTACTCGGGGGCTAAACACTGTTATTACCCAAGTCCTTACTATTATTTCACTATTAGTTGATTAACTTAGCTCACGTGCATGTGTAAAATATACTTAGTAATATAAATCATTCATACAAGTGTGCATAGTAAATAAACAGTATATTTGCAATTGATATCAAACATGTAACAACTCAAGAATAGATACACATAATTCAGGTAAAACTTCTCTTTATTATTCTTCTTCCTTCGGTTACAGACTCGACTCCGCCCTGCACACTCAACTACAGGGGTCTGCGCACTTAGCTGCGGACAACTAGGCCTCTTCACACTCAGCTGCAGAGCCTTCTCCTACTCTACGACCCAAGACACACTTTACACTTTGCTCCTATTTCTCTATCTCATATTTCTCTCTTCTTTTACAACTTGCAGCCTCGCTCTTATTTATACAATCCCATGGTTCGTGGACCATGGTTAGGTGCAACAATAAATTACAAAACTAGGGCAGACAACCTTGTGACTCTATCATACATTTCGCGCCAGCAATTCACGGGGCTTTACAACATTATTCGTTCAAAACATGGGCATTGAGCCCCAAAACATGCCTTGGGGTGATTCTATGCCCAACACGGTAAGAAGGCAGACTTAGGTCAGGAAGGTAGGCTCTAGTTAGGGTAAGTTCAAGTAAGGTAAGGTAAGGTCAGGTGAGGAAGATTCCACGCCAGGGATACTTAGTTCAGGTAGATTTAGGTAAGTAAGGACCCTCTCCTTTATAGTCGAGCTTGCTTGCACACCTCACTACTCTAAACTTTGTTTTTTGTCGATATTATTCATGGTTCCCGCAATATCCTGGACATGGCCAATTTCTTCGTATTTTCCCTTTCATTGTTTCCGAAATCAAAACCTTGTATCCCCAACATAATATTGATATAAAGCGTGATATTTATGATAATGACGAGGCAGAATATAAACAGATCCTGAAAGCTCCCCATTATATCGTATCTTCACGATTCTTCATTCAAGGCCCTCCCTTATACAATATCTTCATCCCCAAACCAAGAAGGCCTGGCAAGTTTCGACCTATAAGCATTCCGAACCCAAAAGACATTATAGTGATGGAATCTTTAGCTACAATATTAAATGAGCTTTTTGAGCCAGTCTTTCATAACTACTCACATGGGTTCAGAAAGGAAAGAGGAACCAGGACATGCTCTTGGGAAATATTAAGTTGGAAAAACGTCAACTATTTCATTCCCACTCTTGTAGTGGGGTGCTTCGACCATCTCCCACACACCCAACTATTTCATTGGCTATTTCCACCTACTCAATCTTATATTTGTATTCTTCAAGGTAGATATGACTGACAAGGTTGGAAATCATTATGGAGGAACAAACAAGGGAATTCTACCGGCTAGCCCCATATCACCAGTTCTGATGAATATATACATGTACCAGTTGGTTGTGCAGGTGAATATTTTTTTATCAGGGTGGTCTTAAGTCCATTACGTCCGCTACGCTGATGACTTACTGATTGGCTTTTGTGGAGTGAAGCCGATCCATCATAAAAATTTAGTCGATAAACTTCTTTCATTTATTGCAGATATTTCGTTGAGCGGGTCCATTTCCGTTCATGGTCCAGGAAATTCTTTCCTCTCTCTAGGCATTATAGCCAGAACTTAGTCCATGGATGCTTTGGGTCTGTTTGCTCTGATAGGCCGAATTGAGGCCAAAATCAAACAAATAAACTCTGATCGAAAACCATTGATTGGCTCGATTAGCAAAGAAGAAGCCATGAGGATGAACAACAACGCAAAATCTCTTTTTATAATAACAAATTATTCAGTTATCTGGGCTTCGATTGTCGCTGCGAAAATGCGATAAAAACCAAAGAGTTCCTCAAAATAAGGATGCTAAATGCATGTTTCCAGTGTTATTATTCGCATGGGGTGGACGAAGTCGTTTCTTAGTTGGGAATATTTGATTGGTTCGAAAAGTAGGAAGGCATTGCCAAGAGACGGCAAGAGTCAACACAAAACGTCTCCTGCACTCACTAGCTGCATATTTTTTAGCCACTCCATAATTCTATTTTGATCATATCATATTGGCGCTTTGCACTAACTGATGTATTGCGGTTGTGACCCTGTATCCCCTCTTGATTTGTCTATTTTCCAAAGCTAGCTAGATATATCTATATCTATATCTTCCTGGTTACTCCCGAAACAAGCATGAAGGCATGACCGACCTTTATTTCTCCAATTTTTACTAGTTTTTCTATCTAATTAGAAGAGGACCTAGATATCTCTGCTAGAATACTGCCGAATGTCCTCGGTTGCTTGAATTCCTAGAAAATGACTGACAAAGGCAACAAAACAAGCAGTTTCAGAGCCAGAATTTAAGGTTGTGGAAGAAAAGGCACAGACACCATGCGCAATGAAGATAGAACCATGGACACCACGTGCAGTGAAATAGAAGCACCGACATTTGAACTAGAGCCAGTCGACTGAGTAGACCATTGGAATTGGGTAATTTATTCATCGTTACAGAGATCCTTCAGCTCCATTGATGTTCTTCAACCCGATTGATATTGACCGAGTTCTTATGGGCCTATCATTGGGGATTCGGGTGCACAAGTTGATGATCCGGTTGATCGAGTGAAAACAAAGGAGATAGCCTATAAGGAGATAGCAAAGGCAGCCACATTTGGCTCAGTTTTATAACCCATTTTAGCTTCCATACCACCACCTTATCACTCTCAAATGTTGAACCCCATAGTCAAAGTTGTTCCTTCCGTCAATCCCCCTAGTTGTATAGATAATGAAATAGGTCACACGACTGACCTTCCCTCAAAGAATGAGGTGAGTGGTTATGATATGAGGCAGGTGATTCTACTAACCTTCCTGTGTTGTGGGTTGAAATGAATCCTGACCCATCAATCTTGCTAGAATTAATGAATCCCGACCCATTAAGGGTATAACTGATACTTTAACCCATAATGAACATGTAAGAAATAGGTTTTCATAGGTCCTAACCCAGTTCACAACTTTTGGGTAATAAACACTGACCGGGGATCCACTTCAACTTCCCCAGGATGAACCTAATCGATAGGGTTTTCAATACAGTCTTCTCAGCCCACCCATGAATGAGAAAAGAAGCAGCCAAGTCTTGAACCAAATATGATTGAAACTGAGTACATTCTAACAATTTTGGTTGCATTCTTATTGGTTTTGAACAAGAAACCAAGCCAGCCCCAACCCAAGATGTAGAAAATTGGGTTATAATTTATATCTTGTCTCCAAAACTGTTGCATCCAATTATTTAATGAATTTGCTGTTATATATGTCTCCCATAGAATTTAGAACTACTGCATCCATTTATTTAATGAATCTGTTGTTATATGTCTCCCATATATGGGCTCAATAAAAAAAAAAATAGATGAGCAAAGCATTTTCCGAGTGAACAAGCATCATTGTGGTTCGAATACTTTTCGTCGGCATTTTTTAATTTTATTTTATTACAAACAACAGAATTTGGTTAGACAATGAAAACTGTGAAGTTTACATATAAGCGCTCCAAAATTCTATGTTTTCTGTTGGTTTCCTTTTATCTGGAGTTGTATATTTCATAAGTTTGTATAGTGTTGTTGGTTTCCTTTTATCTAGAGTTGTATATTTGATAATTTTTAATAGAAAATTTACTTAAATGTGTTTTCTTTTTCGAAATCTTACACAAATTCAAAACCTTAAGAGAGACCATTCTTCCCATTACCCTTATTGGAGTTATAGTTAAATCTGTGTTGAACATCATTACCAATGAACGAACTTGTAGATGTTTAAAAGACTTAGAAAGCGATGTTAATTGGCTGCTGCTGAAAAATATCTTATTGCGTTCAGAGATTTCATTCAATGTTGTCAAATCTCTATGCATACAACATTCAATGCGCTATAAAATCTCTATCCACAAGGCAAGTAGAAACAAAAACTTTATTCTTGCTTGCTAACTCTGGTTGTAATTGTGACCGCCTTTGCTCTTGGCATCATGTTCTTGGGTAGGGACATGTTGCCCCGCAACCCACCTTGTTGATTTGTAATATTAACTTTTACTGGACATGCTCATGCATCACATATTAACTTTTGCAGGCCATGCTCGCAGTTCACAACGATTTGTAATATTAATTTTTGCAAGTCATGTTCATGGGTATCAGTGTAATGAGATTTGGATATAGGTATTTTTATTTTGAATGACTATGACATTAAATTTTAATTTGTGTTATTTATAGGGGTGTTTTTACTATATATAAATTCAACATCTTGAAAAACCAAAGGGTTTTAAAACATTATAAAAACTAAAAACCAATTACAATATAACTAACTTATCTACACTTATAAAATTTATATGTATATAAAAAATGTTATCATATATGTTATTCATTAAAAAAATTGAAAATATATTATATATTTAGAAATAATTATTATATTTTATCTAAATTTTTTTAAACTTTTGGTGGGACTACATTTCATCATGTTAAAGTGTTTTTACAGAGCACGATCACATCTATCCAAGACTTTCTGGACTATATTTCTTAACCTATAAAATAAATTATTATGAAATATTTTATGTTAAACATGTTAATGAAAAGTAATTATGGTGTATGGTTTACAGCAAAAGAGCTAATAAAATATAAAATGAATCTCTTTGTGTTTTTTAAATTTTCAAATAAATTTAAATTTATTAATTAATTATTAATTTTACATATTTTACTATAATAAATTATAATTATAATTTAAAGTAATAATTTTTTATTAAAAAATATATTTTAATAAAAAATCTTTAAAATGATGTAAATTTAATAAAACTTCTCTCATATATGATAATTGTAAAGTGAAGTCTAAAAAAAATATGAAATGTTTTTTTTTTTTTTTTTTTTTTTTTTTTTTTTGTGTTTTGAAAGTTTCAATACATATATATTAAATGTAAAGTGAACTGGCCAATAAATTATGAAATGATTTTTTGTGTTTTGAAAATTTCCATATATATGATGGTGGTGGTGGTGGTGGTTGTTAACGTCCACAGAGACCAAACTTTGGTCTATGGGACTTAAAGAAACGAATTATTTAGTTTGATTTAAGATTTTATTCCTATGCTCAAAAAGCTTGGAGAGAAGCCTCCCGAGCTCACTGTAATTTTGACAACATAAAAGGCTGGGAAGGTCAGTATTGCAGCAAAGATTTTGAAACTGAGACCTAATGTGGTTATACGCGGGGCACTCTAAGAGGAAGTGATTTTCATCCTCAATGTTCGTATTCTCACATAGATGGCAAAACCTTTCCATCCATGGTGTTTTAGGAACTTCCCAACGACTCGTTTCACTATGGAGCTCATGAGAGTTCATTCTAATCTTGGCTATATTAATTTTTTTCTTTGAGCTAGATAAAATAGAGATATTTTTTTGATATTCTAGGGTGGGGTTGATGACCTTCTTATAATATCTTAATTTTCTTTTAGCTGCTAAATCTTTCTCACACCAAATTTTTTCTTTGAACTTAAAAGTAACAATATTTTTAATGTTATTAATGTTTTGCAATGCAACATTCTCATCGATCTCCCAATGGTTTAACCAGGCCCTGGGGTCTTTATACCAACCTCGTTTGAGCCTTAGGTGGTTTTGGCTAGAATTTAAAGCTAGCTTAGGAAGTCTATGGTCTCCTATGTTATTGAGCTTGTGCTTGTACAATAGAAGCCTAGTCATATCTAGGGTCTTGATAGGGGAAATACCCACTTCTATAAGAAGAATAGGATAGGGTGTGTTGCTTTTAATTTTGAGGTTATACGTTATAAAACGCTTCTGAATTTGCTCTATCTTTCTCCAGGATTATCTAGAGATGCTACAACCCCAAACCTTACATCCATATAAGATAACCAGAGTGACTAAAGTTTCAAAGAGGAACTTCTTTCTATCCCACATTACGAGGTTTGCCATTTTACAATTATTTTCAAGATCAAAATAAGCTTTCCATCCCCCATTAATCATTTTTTCAATGCTATAGTTCCAGTTGAGCTTGTGATGAATATCAATTCCTAGGTACTTGTAGGAAGACACTTCCTCCAAGTTACTATTGTCATACATAAAATTAGCGTAAGTGTCCTTCTTGGATTTGATAATCATAACTTTTGTTTTTTCAGTGTTAACAATCATACCCATGGTAGAGCAAAAATCTTTAAGAAGTATAAGTTGCTTATCAAGATCAGATGGGCACCTTGCGAAAAGAACAATATCGTCAGCGTAGAGAAGAAGGATGATGACTATCTCAGCTAAGATCGTGCCAGCACATCCTGCTTCCTCTAAACAACCTTCTAGCTTGTCGATGTAAATGCCAAATAGGGTAGGGGAGAGGGGGCAACCTTGTTTAACTCTGATATTACATTTAATATCTTTCGACCACCCTTCATTGCTCTTTAACTTGGCAATTACATTATCGTATAACCTTATAGCGACAGCTCTCAACTCAAAAGGAACCTTTAGCTCTTCTAATCTGTTCCAATGGTTGTTTCTAGGAACCGTATCAAAAGCCTTTCTAAAGTCCGCAAAGCAACAAAAGAGATTGGATTTATCATTGCGGCATTCCTCCACAATGATCCTAATCGTAACGAGGTGGTCTGTTGTTGAGTGCTGCTTTCTAAAACCCGCTTGGCCTTTAGCCCACTTACCTTCACTTTCAAGCCATATGCTCAACTTCCTTTTCAAAATAATACCATATAACTTGGCTAGAAGAGGGTTGATCATAATTGTCTGATAATTAGAGGGGTTATTTGTATCCCCACTTTTAAAAATAGGGATAATGAGGCTTTGAGTCCATGGCTTAGGGAACCCTTGCTTGACCGCTTGATTGAAAAGCTTGTGAATGTGGGGGATGAGGACAGGATCTCCAAATTTTAATATTTCCGCTTGGTAACCTTTAATGTCCTTAGCTTTCCCATTAGCCAAGCGATTAACCCCAAAATCAATGTCTTTTAATGAGAAGACAAGTGGTTAATAAATTATGAAATGATTTTTTGTGTTTTGAAAATTTCCATATATATTTTAAGTAGTTGATTTTATAATATTTTACACATATATATAATATATACAATAATATATATATATATATTATATATAATATTGTGTTTTTTGTGTTTAAAAATATATATATGAAAATATAAATTTGATAAAAACTTTGAGCACGTTTCTGCCTTGGCCTAGCCACCCCTCTCCAATGGCTACGTATAGCTTTGTCTGACATATTAAGTAGATGTGACACTCTCCTACGCTCCTTACAAAAAAAAGTGACATGGGATAAGAGAAAGCTAACTCCATGCCAACTAAAAAAGTGACACTGACAAAGCCCTCATCACAGACCTAAAATAATGGAGACTGGCCCAAGAACCCAACACCGCACCAAAGCAGAAAAACCATATATACAACCCAGGCTAATCAACTAACTATCATGCAAATTAACTAAACAGAAAAAAGTGACGCTGACAAACCAAATAATTAAGACATTGAGGATTAAAGCCCTCACCACAGACCAAAAATGATGGAGACTGGCCCAAGAACCCAACACCACACCAAAGCAGAAAAACCATATATACAAACCAGGCTAATCAACTAACTATCATGCAAATTAACTAAACAGGTTTTAGTTTCAAATTCTATTAAAAAAGTTAGTTTGAAGTTTACATTTTATATAAATAAATAAATAAATCAGTTTTTAGTTTTAAATTTTATTAAAAAAATTGGTTCGAAGTTTAAAATTTAAATAAAAAAATTGAGTTTCAAATTTTACAAAAAAAAAAATTCACTATCCTGCAAAAGAATTAAGAGTCATAATCAGCTCAATCAACTCACTATTATGCCAACTACCTAAACAGTTTTTAGTGTTAACTTTTATTAAAAAAGAGGGGAAGAAGTTGGCGTCAAATTTAAAATTTAATTTTAAAAAAATTAGTTTCAAATTTTATAAAAAAAATTACGAGCAATAATCGAATTTTATGAGAGACAATCATGAGTCATAATTAATCTGGGTAACCACACTCCCAGTTCCGTATCTGGAACATTTGGTTCTTCTGGCTTCATTTATTTTCAAGTTCTGGATCTGGAATATTGGGTTCTTTTGGCTTCATTTTTTTTAACAATGAATTAAATTTGTAATTTGTAAGGGTATTTTATTAGGAGCCGTTTAACGAGGCTGAGGAATTGCCTAAACAGTCAAAAGTGGCTGGAATCTACGCAAAAAAATTTCAAAAAGTCTTGTAGACGCAATGTTTGAATCGTGTTTTTGATGGTGGAAATGGATTCATCACCATCAAAAACGTCTAAAACACCTAAACTTTTGAAGATTAATAACTATAACTTGGATTTACAAAAATCCTCGCCAAATTTTCTACCAAAATTTCCATAACTTGTTATTACAACTCCTCCTCCTCGTTTGACTACGCGATTCTATTATTGTAAAAGTACCTCCAAAAACTTATTTCACGAAAACCGGACTGAGTTAGGGCTCTGGCGTTTTGGCGATCCGACGGACCTTGCCTCGGGAATTGAATTGAACGAAGCAAAATTCAAAATAATTTCCCACGATCAACGCGATCGGCATGTGAGCGTTAACTGGAGATATGGGAAGGGTTGCTGCTTCGCTGTAAGTATGGCGCCGGCCCGTCCCTTAGGGATGTCGTTGTCTCCCAAATATTCTGCTTTCTAGCATAAAGCGCAGAGAAACTGTGTTAAACCGATGGTGCATCATGCATGAATGTTTTAGAGTTATGCTAATTAAACAAAATGATAAGATTGAGATAGTGTATTATATGACATGACTCGCTTGTAGCATTGAAATATGGTGAAGACTATTGACTGAAACAAGAGTCTTTCAAGTCCTCTCCTGAACATACACATGGCCATAGAAAAGCACACATGTATAATTTCCTTCAAAGTTGTACATAATTGACTTTTTAGTTTATGCCAATCTTATTCTTTTGACTCTTTTACTCTCATTATGGTGAAGACTATTGACTGAAACCAGAGTCTTTCAAACCCTCTCCTGAACATACATACACATGGCCATAGAAAAAAGCACACGTATAATTTCCTTCAAAGTTGTACATAATTGACTTTTTAGTGTATGACAATCTTATTCTTTTGACTCTATGTCTTGAAGAATATAGTAGTGTAACGACTCCACATCATACTACTATTTACATACATAAAAAAAATTATATTATAATGGGTTCGCACTATTATTCATTATATTTAATAGCTATAACTATAATTCTTTACTGTAGATGAGGCGTGTACATTTGAATTTCATAACACAGGGTTCTCCTATATAGTTTTGGTTGCTAAATCTATAGTTATGGGTTTGAGAGCCAATGTTGATTTGAGTCAACATTAAATGTCTCTGTTTTCGCAATCTTAATCCATTATTGTTTGTTGCCTGTTGCACACAAGTTGTCTTTGTTGTCAAGCTACAACTGTGTTTTCTATACGAAGGAAGTGATATTTGTTTTTATTTTGGCATTGAATGCCTTGCTCTGTCCTGGTACATGGCACGGGCAGGTCATCCCACCGCAGTTGCTCTTCTTGGGCCTCCCGCTTCATTGACGGTGGATTGATTGGGAACCTAATCCGACAGATGAGCCGCTTCTAGGGATTAATCACATTCTCGATTGCGATGGCGTGGTTTTTCATTTGCTCCATTTTTCCTCGGCGCCGCTCCGGTTCCTCTTCCTCTCTTGCGGGCCTGTCATACCAGAGCTGCAACTCGTGACATTGCTCAGGGACATTGTTATGGTTTTGATTCATGTGGGTGCTCCTCAGGTAAGCTCGCATCCGCAGGGGTAACTTTTATTTTCTTACAGAGATCGTTTTGGCACAGTTTCTGATACTCAGTTGCTAATGTATGGTTTTTTCTACAGAAGTCTCGGCTACTGGCTTGGGGTTTATGGCAAAGCCCGAAGGATGGTCGCTCCACAAACTCTGGGACGCTTCAATACTCCCGGGTAAGATTTATCTCTGGATTGTGTTTTTTTGCCAAGGTGGAATTCTCATAGGATGCTTTGGGCTAGAGCTTCAGCTCTTTGCGAATTAAATTTTCTCATTACTGTTGAAATGATGCGATCTCTATATAAGTTATATTTTAAGGTTTTTCGAGTGATTACCACCGTTGTTCTGAGGTGTATGTAATTTACATTCCCACTTTATGAGTGAGGGTTTTATTGTCCGACTGCGGACCTGCGTTGATGGCTGCGCCGGTGGTTGTTTGCATGGTAATTTATGGATTTTTAATGGAAGTTCTATATTTATGGAAATGAGGGACTGTTTCCCAATTTTACGACTTCTGGGGTTTGTAGTCGAGTTGTTCCTCTTGTATATGAGACTCTGGTTCTATCTATTTATTAATGATTGGATTCAATGTGTAAATCTCTTATGTTGTATGGAAATACGTTTGAATTTTAGCTGATATTAAATGTATTTGGTCTATCGTTCTCTGTATTTACCTCAGATAATATTACTCGTAAGTTTTGCAATTCGACTAGTTCGGTTAGGACCCATTGTAAAAGAACCCGAAACAGGGTTTTCTTTGTTTTAATTTCTCTGTTTACACAACACTGTGTCTAATATGTTTAGTTAATGTCTGTTGCGTGTTTGAATATATCTAGTTCTCTGTCTTTATGATATCATTGGATACTTTGGTTATTACATATGTTCGATGAATGAATTTTGTCAGAGTTAATAATTTGGGCTTCAGCCCCTTGTAGGGTTTTAGGAAGTCCTCAATTTAATTATCAGTCCTCTCTCAGGAAAAATGAGGCCAGGTCGGCACTAAGGATTTTTCTACCCTTAAGCCCTTGCCACATCAACCCTCCTATGTTATCTTCTTGTTTCATTATACGGTATTTCTAGCTTGTAAAATCCTTCCTAATTTGTCTGAATTTCGCTTGAGCAACAGAGATCAACTACTTCTAGTTCTTTTCTATAGCACCTTTAATATAATCCTCTCTTCGTTTATGTTTAAAAGACTGGTACGAAAATGATAACTCTACAGTAACTCTCTTGTATTAAAATTACCTATACAGATGCTATTTTAAAGTAATTCTATGTGAATCAATTTTCCTGCATTGAAAGATTTGAGTAGAGTATTTTCTGTAAATAATGTGATTCAGATTCACAGGGAAACTCCCTTACTCTATTTTTTAATGATTCTTTTGTAAAAGATTACTATATTAGTTTTTCTGAATTCCCGTAGATAAAATTATGAGTTCTTTGCATTCACTACTCCAGCTTAGTCACATCCTACATCATCTTTCATTCACAGTAATAGGCACAGAATTTAGATTGTGCAGTAGTCTAATTTTCAGATGGTTACACATACCTGAGTTGCTTAAAGAAAAATACTCTAGTGATAGAGATCACCTCTATTTTCTATTGCTAGTCAAACCTCCCGACCATGAGATTGTCTTTCGGGACCAAATCTCCCCCCTAGCTTGCTTACGAGACTTTTTGTCTCTTTCATGTTGCTCGCACAAGGTGCTCTTGCTATCTGGTCATCACCAGACTTAGCAATCCCCTTCCTTACTGTCTGTCCTCACAGCACAGTCTTCTACCTTTTCCCCCCCTCCTGCCTCCTTTTCCTTGGAAGCATTTTTCCAAATAGGGAAGGTAGTTAGGGTTTCTTTTCCAGCAACTGCCTTTCCAACTTCTTCTTTTTTTCCAGAAGTTACAAGATCCAATGATACTTTAAATCATTACTCATTTTTAATAAATAAAAATATTATTCAATTCAAACATGTAGTAACACTAATTATTCAATCTATTCTTACTGCGGTAAATAAAACATTTACAGATTTCTGGGGACATTACATCTCCCCCTCCTGAAATCAAACATCGTCCCGATGTTTTTTCACCTCAAATAGTCCTGGATAAGCTTCTCTCATGATTAGTTCATCCTCCCAGGTGGCCTCATCTGGCCCAAAGTGCTGCCATTGCACTTTAACCTGGGTGATGGCTCGTTTCCACAACATTACTTCTCTCTAATCGAGTATATTCAGCAGCTCGACCAAGATTTCTCCTTCCGGATCGACCTGAAACACACAATATTCTAAGTTAGTTTTTCCCTTAACAACAAAACTGATTGGTCTACCTATGACACTTTCTTACTTGTATGTCTTGCCAACTGATTACGTGCTTAGGATCATAAACATATTTTTTTAATACAGACACATGGAAGACATTGTGGACCCAAATGTGACTTGGTAGAGCGAGCTGGTATGCCACGACACCAACTCTTGCTAAGATCTGAAAGGGTCCACAAAACCAGGGTGCCAGCTTGGCGCACCCACTCCATTGTAATGTGCTCTTTTTAGCTCAAATTTTCACATACACATGTTCCCCTACTTGGTATTGCTTAAGATTTCTTTTCTGGTTGGCAAAGTTCTTTTGCCTATCTTGGGATGCCTTTAAATTGGATCGTACCTTCTTGACCATTTCTTCCATTTCTCTAAGCATTTCGGGCCCAACATCAACCTGTCCTCTGGCCCTCCCCAGCTTGCAGGTGTTCGGCATTTCTGTTCGTACAACACCTCAAACGGGCTCATCTGCAGGGATGTATGATAGCCATTGTTGTACGCAAACTCAACCAATTGCAGATAATCTTCCCACTTGGTTGGTTGCTGCATAACATATGCTCTTAGCATATCTTCCACAACCTGATTCACTCGTTCTGTTTGTCTGTTGGTCTGCGGGTGATAAGCGGTACTGAAAAATTCAATTGAGTCCCCAATTCCCCAAATAGGGTTCTCTAAAAGACCGATGTAAATTTTACGTCACAGTCAGAGATTATAGTTTTTGGTAACCCGTGCAGCCTAAAAATGTTTTGCATAAAGACATGGGCAGTCTGCACTGCTCTGAAGGTGGATTGTATAGGTATAAAGTGGGCTGATTTGCTTAATTTGTCCACCACCACCATGATGGAATCATTGTTTCTTTTTGACTTGGGTAATCCTGTTATGAAGTCCATAGAGATGGTTTCCCATTTCCACTCCAGGATTGGCAACGAATGTAGTAACCCAGCAAGGTGCTAGTGTTCTGCTTTAACTTGTTGGCATTATAGGCAATGCATCAAATATTCTGTTACATCCTTTTTCATACCCGACCAATAATCCTCCTTCCAGAGTGCGATAATCAGCGTCTGATACCCCCGGTGTCCCACATAATGAATTTTATGAAATTCATCTAAAATCAAGTTTTTAATGTCATTTTTATTGGGCACATACAACCTTTTTTTGTAATTCAACATGCCAGTAACATCTATAGCGTACCCTTGCTGATTTTCTTTGCTGGCTGGATTCTGAACTTGTTGTCCTATTTGCTGATATTTTGAATCTTGTTCTGCTACCTTTTTAATCACTTCTCCGAAGGTACTCCACCCGTCACTGCAAGAAATTTTGTAGAGACATTGTGCCTTTCGACTTAAAGTGTCCACTACCCGATTCTCTTTCCCTTTTAGATGCTTAATCTCGAAGTCAAAACCACTTAGGAAATCCACCCACCATGCCTGCCTAGCATTTAAGGTGGGCTGATTAAAATAACTAGTAAAATTGTGATGGTCCGTCATTAATAAAAACTTTTTTCCCATCAGGTAATGGAACCACATTTTTAACGCATGTATAACAGCTGTCAATTACAGATCATAAGCAGAATACTTTTGCTCATGTTCCTTTAATTTCCTAGACTCATAGGCGATTACCTTTCCTTCTTGCATCAATACCCCCCTATCCCTTCCTTACTCGCATCTATGCATACCACAAAGTCCTTACCTAGATCTATTATACTTAATATAGGCGCTATGGTGAGCAGATGCTTGAGTTGCTCAAAAAAATTTTGGCATTCTATGGTCCATTTAAAAATTTCCCGTTTTTTCTGCAAGGAAGTGATAGGGTAAGCCACTCTCGAAAATCCTTCCATGAACCGCCTATAGTAACCTGCTAATCCCATGAAGGATCTTATATCTGCTACGTCCTTTGGCACTAGCCATTCCATTATGGTCCTTATCTTCTCGAGATCCACAGTGATCCCATCTTTAGAGATTATATGTCCCAAGGACTGAATTTGTTCCTTAAAGAAGTCGCACTTGCTGTATTTGACATATAATTGGTGTTCTCGGAGAGTTTGCAATATCAATTTGAGGTGCTCATTGTGCTCCTCCATATTCCGGAAATATATTAGTATATCGTCAATAAAGATTAACACGAACTTGTACAAATACTTATGAAATATGTTGTTCATTAAGCACATGAAGATCACGGGGGCATTGGTTAACCCAAAGGGTAATACCACAAACTCATAGTGTCTATGTCTAGTTCTAAAGGTAGTTTTGGCTATGTCTTCCTCTTTAATTCTGATTTGATGGTATCATGATCGTAAATCAATTTTTGAGAATACAGTTGCCCCTTTTACCTGATCAAAAAGTTCATCAATATGGGGCAAAGGGTACTTATTCTTAATTATCAATTTATTCAATTGACGATAGTCCATACACATACGAAGAGTCCCATCCTTCTTTTTAACGAACAGCACAGGGGCTCCCCAGGGCGACACACTGGGGCGAATGTAGTTCTTGTCCAACAGCTCCTGCAACTACATTTTCAATTCTGTTAATTCTGGTGTGCTCATTCGATATGGAGCTCGGGATATCGATAGTGAAGTTTATGTCTCTCTTGGGTGGCAGTCCTGGTATCTCCTCCGGAAACACATCTGCAAGTTCTCGTATTACTGGGATACTTTCCAATGTGGCAGTATTATCTTTTGAGTTGGCATAAATCTGACATTTTTTCCTGATACACTTTGCCAACTAAGAGGCGGTTATTGGTTGAATCTGCACTGGCCTCATAATACCTTGCATCTCCTTCTTTTCTATGAGTTCATCCTTGTAACAGATAGTTTTTGTTTTACAATTTATAATGGACTAGCATTTTTCCAACCAATCCAAGCCTATCAATACATCATATGATCCAAGGGGAAGCACGTTTATATCTGCCATCACTAGTTGACCTGCTATCTTCAAGGGGCAATTATTGACCTTAGCTAACACATGTTTCTTTGCCCTTGTTGCCAACTGTACTAGCCAAGGACTTTTAAACTTAATAGTTTGTAACTTACATTGTTCCACAATCTTAAGGCTAATATAACTTAATGTAGCTCCGGGATCAATTAATATAGTTACAGTATGATCAAAGATCTTACCTTCAAACTCCACCATAGTCAGCTAATATTCTGCCTGACGATCTTCCAGAGCAGCATTAATTCTCGGTAAACTCCGGCCCACGTCGCCAACTGTAGATGTTTCATGGATCTGCGAAACCTGTTCATTACCCTTTCGGTGATGACAATTTTTAATGTAATGAGGCCTTCCACAACCCCAGCATTGTATTGGAGGTCTCGCTATCCCTTCATTATCAATTTTACCAGACTGTTCGTTGATTTTGGATTCAATGGGTGGCTTCAATCTGAGCGGGTTCTTATCCAGATTCCTGTTATTTTTTCCTTTGGGAATTCCTTTTCTAACGCTACCCTAATTTCCTTTAGTGCCTACAGCCATCTTATTACCTCTCTTGTCTACCCACCTCTTTCCCAAGACTTCTCCCTTCTACTTACTTTGCTGATAGCATATCCTGGCCTTTTGTATCACCTCATCCATTGTTTTTGGGTTATCAAACTCAATTTGTTCCCTCATCGCCAAGGGTATACTACTGACGAACCGTTGTACCTTAGCCTTCTCCTCTCGTATGTAAGGCACATAACGGAGTAACGAGGTAAATCAGGTGATAAACTCGTCCATTGTTTGTTGCCCAAGTCACAGGTCATTGAGTTACCTTGCCTTTTCATCGTAGAATAATTCAGTCAAATATCTTTCCTTGAAGTATTTTTGAAATTTTTCCCAAGTTATATTTTGCTCACTTACCCCTCGTACAATCTTGACTTCTTCCCACCACAGGGTAGCCTTCCCTTGTAATTGAAATATGGCCAGCCACGCTTTGAGGTTGTGATCATTTTCATACAATTGAAAATATTTGTTCATGTTAATCAACCAAGCTTCGGCTACCTCTTCCAGCTCTCCATCGAAGTGTGGTAGTTTTATTTTCTAGAACTCCCCTTGTAATTCTATCCGTTGCCTTTTCGATGTCAGGTGTTCAGAGGCATTATCTGATTTTTTCGCTCGATTCTCTTCTCCTCCTTTGGTTTTTTCTTGATCCGTGTGGTAGCCTTGTTCCTCTGACACTCGTGTCTGCTCGGGACTAGGGTTCGGCTGGCGCTGGTTCTGCTTATCTGATAGGCTTTTCATGATTTTTTCCAGTTCCAAATTTAATCTTGCGTTGTCCTCCCGTAGGCAGGCCATCTCATTCTTCAATTCCTGAACTATCTGTAATATCGTAAGGTTAGTGTTGTGGGCCTCCTCACCTAACTGCACCCATATCTCAGGATTAGTCTCAGGGCCTGCTGCAGGTCTTGGTCCAGTCACAATCTTGTGTGGAACACTGTCTGTTCTCCTCATTCTGCTGTTGTCCGTTTCCTGTTCTTAACACAGGTAAAAGGAAAAGATTAACACGATAACTATTTTTTTTTAACCAAATATATTTGCCAGAGGCCACAAGTTTTGTAACCTGGGCTTTGATACCACTTGTAACGACTCCACATCATACTACTATTTACATAAATAAAAAAAATTATATTATAATGGGTTCGCACCATTGTTCATTATATTTAATAGCCATAACTATAATTCTTTACTGTAGATGAGGTGTGTACATTTGAATTTCATAACACAGGGTTCTCCTATATAGTTCTAGTTGCTAAATCTATAGTTCTGGGTTTGAGTGCCAACATTGATTTGAGTCAACATTAAATGTCTATGTCCTCACAATCCTAATCCATTACTCCTCGCTGCCTGCCGCACACAAGCTGTCTCTGTCGTCAAGCTACAACTGTGTTTTCTATACGAAGGAAGTGATATTTGTGTTTCTTTTGACATTGAATGCCCTGCTTTGTCCTGGTACATGGCACGGGCAGGTCATCCCACCGCAGCTGCTCCTCTTGGGCCTCCTGCTTCATCGACGATGGATGGATTGGGAACCTAATCCGACGACTGAGCTACTTCTGGGGATTAATCACATTCTCGATTGTGATGGCGGGGTTTTTCATTTGCTCCATTTTTCCTCGGTGCCGCTCTGGTTCCTCTTCCTCTCTTGCGGGCTTGTCATACTAGAGCTGCAACTTGCACCATTGCTCAGGGACGGGGTTATGGTTTTGATTCATTCGAGTGCTCCTTAGGTAAGCTCGCGTCCATAGGGGTAATTTTTATTTGCTTACAGAGATCGTCTTGGCACAATTTCTGATACTCAGTTGCTAATGTATGGTTTGTTCTATAGAAGTCTTGGCTATTGGCTTGGGGTTTATGGCGAAGCTCGAAGGATAGTCGCTCCACAAACTCTGGGTCACTTTAGTACTCCCGGGTAAGATTTATCTCCAAATTGTGTTGTTCTGCCGAGGTGGAATTCTCATAGGATGCTTTGCGCTAGAGCTTCGGCTCTCTGCAAATTAAATTTTCTCATTGCTGTTGAAATGATGCGATCTCTGTATAAGTTATATTTTAAGGTTTTTCTAGCGATTACCACCACTGTTCTGAGGTGTATGTAATTTACATTCCCACTGTATGAGTGAGGGTTTTATTGTCCGGTTGTGGACCTACGTTGATGGTTGCATCGGTGGTTGTTTACATGGTAATTTCTGGATTTTTAATGGAAGATTTATATTTATGGAAATGAGGGACTGTTTCCTAATTTTACGACTTCTGAGGTTTGTAGCCGAGCCGTTCCTCTTGTATATGAGACTCTAGTTCTATCTATTTATTAATGATCGAATTCAATGTGTAAATCTCTTATGTTGCATGGAAATACGTTTAAATTTTAGCCGATATTAAATGTATTTGGTTTATCATTCTCTATATTTACCTCGGATAATATTACTCGTAAGTTTTGCATTTCGACTGGTTCGGTTATGATCCATTGTAGTAGAACCCGAAACAGGGTTTTATTTGTTTTGATTTCACTGTTTATACAACACTGTGTCTAATATGTTTAGTTAATGTCTGTTGCGTGGTTGAATATATCTAGTTCTCTGCCTTTATGAGATCAATGGATACTTTGGTTATTACATATGTTCGATGAATGAATTCCGTCAAAGTTAATTGTTTGGGCTTCAACCCCTTGTAGGGTTTTAGGAAGTCCTCAATTTAATTACCAGTCCTCTCTCGGGAAAAATGAGGCCAGGTCGGCACTAGGGTTTTTCTACCCTTAAGCCCCTGCCACATCAACCCTCCTATGTTATCTTCTTGTTTCATTATACCCTATTTCCAGCTTGAAAAATCACTTCCTAATTTGTCTGAATTTCACTCGAGCAACAAAGAGCAACTACTTCTAGTTCTTTTCTACAATATCTTTAATATAATCCTCTCTTTGTTTATGTTTAAAAGACTGGTACGAAAATGGTAACTCTACAGTAACTCTCTTGTATTAAAATTACCTGTACAGATGCTATTTTACAGTAATTCTATGTTAATCAATTTTCCTGCATTGAAAGATCTTAGTAGAGTATTTTTTGTAAATAATGTGATTCAGATTTACAGGGAAACTACCTTACTCTATCTTTTAACGATTCTTTTGTAAAAGGTTACTATACTAGTTTTTTTGAATTCCCATAGATAAAATTATGAGTTCTTTGCATTCACTACTCCGGCTTAGTCACATCCTACATCATATTTCATTCACAGTAATAGACACAAAATTTAGATTGTGTAGAAGTCTAATTTTCAGATGGTTACACATACCTGAGCTGCCTAAAGAAAAATACTCTAGTGATAGAGATCACCTCTATTTTCTGTTGCTGGTCAAACCTCCCGACCATGAGATTGTCTTTCGGGACCAAATCTCCCCACTAGCTTGCTTACGAGACTTTCTGTCTCTTGCATGTTGCTCACACAAGGTGCTCTTGCTATCTGGTCATCACCAAACTTAGCAATCCCCCTCCTTACTGTCTGTCCTCACAGCACAGTCTTCTACCTTTTTCCTCCCTCCTGCCTCCTTTTCCTTGGAAGCATTTTTCCTAATAGGGAAGGTAGTTAGGGTTTCTTTTCCAGCAACTGCCTTTCCAACTTATTTTTTTTCCAGAAGTTACAAGATCCAATGATACTTTAAATCATTACTCATTTTTAATAAATAAAAATATTATTCAATTCCAACAGGTAGTAACACTAATTATTCAATCTATTTTTACTGCGGTAAATAAAATATTTACAGATTTTTGGGGATATTACAAGTAGTAATGGCTTTGTGAGAAAACATTTTTCTAGTACAAGTTATCGGGTTATCTGACTCTTTTTTGGGTTTTCTTTTTTCCAGGAAAAACAAGCCAAAAAAAGCGAAGATTATATATGTATTGAGTGGTTTAAAGGTATTGAGATTATCTTACGGGAAGCCACTTTCTATTTCAATATGGGGAGATGTTGTCCTATACTAATTACATTTAAAAATAATAAAATAATATGTATATTAATAAATTAAAAATATCAATAATGAAAACTAATTTATATATATATTATATATATATATATATATGTTTGTCTTATATAAAATACTTTAATATTTATATATAGAGAGATAAAGTAATTGAGAGTGGAAAATCGTGAATCTCATCTATAATTGTTTTCTACTTTTTTGTAAGCTTGGACACTTCATGGACCAAAATTGGTGTTTCTTAGTCTCCCAAAGTGAAACCAAACCAAAACCACAAGTTTAAAATCTTAATATTAATAAGAACTCATTTTATGAGGAAGTTTGATATGAAAAACAACGTAAACTTGGGAGAGAGACGACCTTTGAAATCTGAGATTCAATCGTCCAGTTATTGGAAACTTTGGAGGGATGGGTGTCACATTAGATTTTCCTTAAAATTGTGATAATTCACTGAGAGTCTCCTTTAATGAGAAGCTTGTGGTAGCCTTTGTGGAGCATTATCGCCAATCCCTATTCTAGGGCCCAAATCTCTACAACATTGTTAGTGGTGTACCCATTTGATCCTACATAAATGTGAATAATTTTCCCTTGATAGTTGTAGAAATCTCCACCATATCTCACTTTCCTTGAGTTTCCTTTGGAGGCACCATCAAATTTTAACTTGATGAAATCTTGAGGAGGGGTTGTCAACTAAGATGGACTGAAGGGTACCAAAGTAGTGTGAATAGCTAAGGAGAGAGAGAGAGAGAGAGCTAGGACGAGAGGCCCAAGGTGTTTAAGATGGATTTGTTTCTAGGACAACATCGCTAGCCTTGCAAGGGCCAATTGATGATGGCTATAGTTTCTCTTAATTTCATCAAAATTGATTGCAAATAGAGTTGATCATGGAGGAAACATTCTTGAAAATGTGACTATGGTGTTCCTTCTAGAGTTCCCAAAGAAGAAAGCCTAGGAAGAGTTGTCAGACTCTAGTTAGAACAAGATTCTAGAAGGGAGAGTCTCTCTAGTTATTAATTAGGGTGGCAATGCTGCTAGTTGTCTTATCTGTCTACCGAAAGAAAGTGGCAAGTGAATCCCAAGGGGTGGAGGAGACAGAGCAAGTATTGAACAAGTGGTTAGACTATTCATTGGTGTTGTAACAAAGATAGAATATGAAGAGGCCTTGAAATCCCTTATTTTGAAGCTTGTCCCAAGTGAGTTTATTATTCCAAATTAAAAACCAATGGAATAAGGTGGTTTTTAGCCAGTGCATGAGAGTTCAAAGATTTTTCCATTTACTTGGGGGGTCATCACACTCTCTAGGAATGTGAAGGTGATAGGTATCTTTGATGTTGAAATCGCTAGAAGATCGATAGCACCCTCTTAGAATGTCATCCCTGGTCTGAGGTTCAATGTTTATTTTTGCAAGTTCATGGGATAACAATGTTGCTTCATCAAGCTGTTGTGCAGTTTCCATGAATTCCATTGATAATTAGGGTGCGGAGGGTCCCAATAATGGGAAACATGAGTAAGATCCCTTAAGATGAGAGAATTTTGAACAACTTGCGAGTGTTCTATGGATGAGAGCTTTGGCCATTGATTCCAAGAGTCCTCCTAGAATAGAGTAGTCATGATGAATCTCTCAGAAGCTATGATCCTGGATCATATCCTTGTTACTCCATACAACATTATGTTTGTGATATCCCTTGATTTCTCATGTCATATGAATAAGTTGAGAGTCTGGAACTGTTATACGAAATCTATGACTGCAGACAGAAGTGTCTTCTTTAGGCCTGGTGGACTAACCTAGAACAATAGAAAGAAAAAGGCACAATGTCTTCCTTAAAGTAATTGAATGATGGTATCAGGCTTACCTAGAATCCGTCACACACTTCGCTCCTTCCTTGGCTTGTATGCTCCAATCCTAGTTCCAATTGATGTTATTAGAACCCGCACAATTAAACAAGACAAGCCAAAGATCTACGACATCTATGTAGCATAATCCAGTCACTTCATTCAATAGATCAACATGGTATTGATATACATGAAATCATAACATCATATATAAGTAAACAGTCTACTCTTTGTATTAATATAAATGGAGACAGTTACAACCAAAAATAGGGGTTGATCTTGTAGAAGAGCTCCCCAAGTTGACTTGTCCTTTCCTTTCCACAAAGTATGCCTCTATGTCACCCTAATGCATGGAATAATGACTCTTAAAGGAACATCATGAGGGTAGAATCAATCTCCAAAAGCCAACCCCTTGCCTATGGATGGTTGTAAATATATAGATATGGGAATAAGTTCATGAATTCTTATCCATTTACCAATCTAGGCTTGAGATCCAAAAGTGATATGAGGATGAGCCCAAGGGATAAGATGAGGATGAGCCAAGGTGGAATCGAATACAATTTAAATGTTTATCTAAGGAAAATTGTTGAAACAACCTTAATAAGCTTCTAGAAGAGAAAGCTTAGGGATACTTTTTATTTTTCTCGAACTTCTAGAATTAGCGCAACCCCAAGACTAAGAAATCTGCTCGTGATCAGTGCAGTTGTAGAGAGGGTCAATTTGGTAGTCAATGATTGTCCCTAAAGGGTCAGGGTGCATTGAGCCTTAAAATCTTGGGAATTCAGCAGTTAAGAGCAGAAACTCAGGGATTCAGTAGATTCATGCTTAGGGATTTGTGTATGGATGATAAAAATATGTTGAAGGATGTGAATTGATCCCATTTGAAGGCCTATTGACTAGATGCGACAAAATGGCCTATAACAAATTCCCCCTAAAGCACTTCAGTCATAAATAATAACTGATGACTGAAGTGCTTTACCTTGTGAAAAGTCAAGATCAAGAACAACCGACGAGAGCATCATTTGTTACAACACATTCACATTATGATATATTTGATGAAGGAGGCATACCCGTGCTCATCGCATAAGCTAACATTACATGTACAATGACCAAAAGACATGTCCACAGATGATTGATGGTGGACCCATGACTATGAATATTTGATAATACAAAACATGTAATTTACTATTAAAATTGGTAAATTTTCAATTAATATTATTCATTTAATCATTCATATATATAACAAAGAGAATTTTTTACTAAATTAATGAATATGTTTTTTAGAAAATTGTCCAAAAAATAGGGAATCAGTCATGCTGGTGATAGTTTATATTTTGTTGTCTCCCTCCAAACCCTCAATGAGAATGACAACCTAAAGTTCCTAGCTACTTTAGACAGCCAAATGTTTTGAGATTTAGAGATTTTGAAAGAGATTTCTCACCGAGTTCCTGACCCTGGCTACAAACAGTTCCTCAATTCCATAACTTTACATTGGTAGATAAGAATTTTGAATGATAAGGTCTTAAAAAAAGAAACAAGAAATATACAATATATTTGCTTCTATGGAGGACATTAAACCAGAAATTAAACCAGCTTAGATAAATCATTGCTTTGACTTAAAAAGACTAGATGAACATCTTGAAAGCCATCTATAGTGTGAATTTAACCTCCCTACTCCCAAATAACAGCCCTGGTTACTTCTTCTTACTCTTAAATGTTTGGAATACCACCTATGGATTAAGGATGATTAAATGATATACTACATTTTACTTTGAGGTTGTTTTTTTTTTTTAACTTTGCAAGGTCCTGAAATTGTATATTTCATTTGCAAGCATTTGAGTTATTATTCAAAAATATTGTCAGATTTTCCAGTAGAGGAGAGGAGGTCAATCACCGCTATTTCAAACCTGAAAATTTTCAGAATTCATTTCAGATTTTATTTTATAGAGATTTACTAATAGAAGAGACCAATCATCACTATCTAAAGTAAAATATAAAGATTTACAAAATTCTCCTAGGATTTAATTTGATTTTTCCTTATACCAAAACAAACTGTTATTCCCTATTCCACTAATGAATCCTTTTTCCTCTGAGAATTCTCTACTATTATTTTCTTTTGCATAATGTTCATTAACGTTCCCTAACTTACTATAAGCGTAACCATAAAATGACAAGGGAGAAAAAACAACTGACCAAATTTTCAGTGAATAGGCTATGTAAATTTGAAATTCCAATGTTGGCGGTTATAATGCAATTGGAACTCAAATATTTATTCCTTTAGTGATTATAGGGCATCGTCTGACTCAGCGATGATTCGCTATGATAAGTAGCGGCTATCAAATCAATCCAGTCACGCCAAAAGAGATTCTGCTTGCTTTTCATATTTGAAGACATTAGACTTTGAATTGTCTGCAGACCACACAAAAATGCCCTCCAATTCCCTCTTATGCTTTAGCATATTGCATGCTCGAAAGAACCCATGATCAGGCAAGAGACCTCCAGTGCCATTATCTGTACTAAAACTAACCAGTATTCTCCCTCCCTTGTACAGAGATGCCTGAGTATTATAGTGCTAAATGAACTGAGAAACTGTGGTGCTGGCATCGTACGCGTAGAACTGGAAGTTAATGTAGTCAATCAAGTGCCTGTATTTGCCCCATAATGTTGGGCAACGCCTATTTCCAACTCTATAGATCCATTAATGCACCCTTACAGTACCTGCCGCAACTCCAGATTCACCAACACACATGCATGGTATGGATGGCAACCATAGGAAGATTTGACAGCATTTGGCAGCCTTCGTGCGATAGTCAAACATTTTTCCAGCTTCCAACACTTTCCCGACTCAACTCTATTTCCGGGCAGCTCTGTAGCTCTGACTCCCATTAATGCACATCGCCTGGATATTTGTTGCGGCAACAGTCCCTCTATTTCAAATTTCAGATTTGAGTTTTGAGCGGGATGCACCTTTGTATACGATACATATATGACGAGTTAAGAGATACGTTGTGCACATTAATGAGACGCTTACTTGAATTTTGAAAACCGTCCAAACTTTGAAATTTGAATTTCAAGGCGCGCTCAAATTTTTGAAATGAACTGATGATAGAACCATTGTTGGGTTTCCACCATGGTTTTTGTGTTACATTCGCCCAACGCCGACGTTTCATGAAGTTTGTGGTGAAAGTAACAAAATGTTTCTGAACGAATGCCTCCGCCTCTGCCTCCTCCTCCTGGTCTGAGGTCCCAATCCCCGCCATGGATGAACAGGGTCAGGGGTCAAAGACTGCGTGGGAATTTTGGTCAACACATGCTAGGAGCTGGAGTTTCCATTCATCGAATACACAGATAAGGAGATAGAGAAGCCCATCTAGGCAGCAGGGCCTTTTCTGCCCTTCTCTTCTTTCTGGAATCAGTCAGAACCATGTACTGCTATAACGCATGATAGCACCATCCACAACAGGAAGAGCAGTATCAATGAAGACTGATGTCTGGAATGGTTGAATTCCAAGGCACTTGCATCAGTTCTCTACGTTTCTTTCGGAAGCATAGTCGATCCCTCCGATGAAGAGATGACAGAGCTCGCTCTTGGATTGGAAGCTGCCCAGAAGCTGTTCATTTGGGTTTTACAGAACCATCTTCCTCCTCCTCCTCCTCATCTTGATCATCGCCCTCATGATCATCAGGGTAGTAATGGTGGAGGAGGAGAGTACGTGCTTCCAGAGGGCTTCGAAGGTCGAATCGAGGGATTGGGTTTGATAATCCGTGGTTGGGCACCTCAGCTGCTCATACTCTTTCATCCCTCCATGGGAGGATTTGTCTCGCACCGTGGATGGAATTCCACTGTCGAAAGCATCATCCAGGGCGTTCCTATCTTGGCATGGCCCATCAGAGGAGATCAGCATTACAATGCCAAAATGTTGGTTAATCACCTCTAGGTTGCTGCCATGATCGACTGGCCAACCCAGGATGGATGGATGAGTAGGAAGGAAATTGGCAATGGAGTGACGTTGTTGATGGATAGCGAGAATGGAGTCCAAATGAGACAAAGAGCAGCATCTCTTAAACTCAAGTTGGGCTCTAGCTACCCCTCATCATCTGAAGGAGTATTACACACGTTTGTTAATCACCTTTTACCGAATCAGTCTAAAGTTCTTGAAAGGAACATAATTGTGTAGTGTTGAAGTTATCACGATGGCCAAAATAATGAAATGAGCGGAGGCCCTAGAATAAAATGCCCAACGTGTAGGTGCAGAAATTGGGAAAACAATGAAATGGGAGGAGGCCATATATTGTTCACCCATTTTATTGATGTAAAGGTTGTGATGTGGGACCTGCATCATAATGCCCAGATGATTTTGTAATGAAGTTTTGGTTGCGAATTCAACTTAAAGAGGTTTTACAATTTCATTATATGACCAAAGAATGTGATATTATGTTTCTCAATTTCGTTATTCTATAGAACGATGTGATTTTATTGTGCATCATTCTTGACATTTAACCTCTACACAATTCTATTTTTTGAAGGCATGTCTCTTCCTCGACGTACCCAACAATATGGTTTCATTCAATCGTGTAAATTTTGATTAAATATGCAGTGAAAATGAATTGTATTAGTTTCACTAGTACAAGGATTGATTTGAATTATTCAAATCGATTTATTTCTCTAAACCTCTCAAAAAAACTTAAATTGAATTTAGTTATCTATTATTTCTCTAAACCTCTCAAGAGTTCATGTCTTCTGAAGAGGAAGGTGCTTTCCCTAATACCATTCAGGTTGAATTTCTATATAAATAAATGTTTTCTTTAGTTGTTTTTGTCCTCTAAAGTACAACGGACTCCAATTGTAAATAAAAATAGCAATAGGTTTGATAGCAATCAGTTAAACCATAAAAAGAAGATTATTGTTTTTCAAGTTTTTATTTCAAGTTTAAATTGTTTATAGGGAAGAAAGTATTATTATTATGTTATTGGTGTGATTATCAGTTAAACCATAAAAAAAAAGTTTCTTATTTTTTAAGTTTTTATTTCAAGTTTAAATTGTTTATTGGGAAGAAAGTATTATTATTATGTTATTGGTTTGATTTCTCATGAAGTAGGTCGATAAGCATAGCTAATCTTGTAAATATTTTTTCAGTAAAGTAATGCTAATGCTATTGCCTGAATTATTAAAAAAAACAAAGAAAAAACATTTATGTTGAAAGAACAGTTTATAGGTGTGATGTTTGATAAATTAATATGATGAATTTGTAATGTGTTATACTATCTGCTAATTTTACAAGTTTACACGAAATGAGGGAAGTTGTGGAAATAGTTATGGACTTAGTTGAATTAAATAAGTTTTTATGGTCACTTATAGTTATATAAGGTACTATTGGTACACTAAATTAATAAGTTTTTATGGTCACTTATAGTTATATAAGGAACTATTTGTACACTAAATTAATATTGGGGAATGATATAATTTAATAGATTTTCTACAAAATTTGGGAAGTTATGGAGATATTTATAGAGTTGGTTGAAATGATCACCTATAGTTATATAAGGGACTATTTGTACACTTAATTAATATGAGGGGAATGATATAATTTAATAGATTTTCCCCTTAGAGGGTTTTCTTGATCCCTTTGTTCCTTCATATTTTTTTGTGTAATTTTTTTCATGTGTTTGTTGTGGGCTATTAAAGCCAACAATGGTAATAGAGCATTGGTAAGGAGTAATAGAGGAAGCTGGTGAAAGACTCGAGAGATTGCTATGAACCAAGGGTGTTGTGGATTGAGGATTTGTAGAAAGAGAACAACATATTTTGCACAAAACCTTTGAAAAAATAAATAAGAAGTCATCACTACCCGCAAGGAAGGTCGTGAATGCAAGAACATGGAAAACTGTTGTCCAGCATTTGAGTAGTGTGCAAGAGTTATCTGGAAGTAGTTGTAAACTTTCTTTAGCATTCAACTGTGAATGCGAGTGGATTAAGGAGATGTAGTCACCATAGTTAATATTGAAGATCCTAATATTATGAGCTTAATAGCCATAACCAGGAACCATCTATTGGACGAGTAGCCACTATGTGGAACTATGATCAATTATCCCAAATTATGTACTCGTTTCCAAGAAATATGCAAGACTCACCATCGGCATTCAAAACGTAAACAACATTCAACACAATTGGTGCCTCTACAATTCGAAAAGAGGAATGAGAAAAAGATTTGAAAACAAATTGATCTTCTCCAACACCTTTAAGTATCAATTCAACAATGATTTTGATAAAGATTTGAATGATAAATGCAAAACCATTCAATGGACTTGGCATTAGTTTTGCAATTCATATTTATTGTTTTGTATTTCTTTGTAGTTGTAGCAATAGTCGTATTTGAGTGTTATTCCTTTCTCTTTGATTAACAAATTGTTAGTTTGTTAAAAGCAAATTTGTAAATTAAATGGGAAGGAACTCATAAAAAAGAGGAGGCACTCACAAATAAAGGAGCCATTATTCTTAAATTAAATGGAAAGGAACTCATGAAAAAGAGGAGGCAAGCATAGATAAGGGAGCCATTACTCTCTCCTTCACGCTAAAGAAAATAGCAATGGAGAAGTTAGATGAGAGAAAACTTGGAAAGAATGAAAGAAAAAGAGACAAAAGAAGAATGAAATAAGCAATTTTCACAAGTCATCTTTAGAATTTGGTAATGTTTTAAATGTTGTTGAAAAAAATTATGCGACTCTATATCAAAGAGAGTAATGTATTATACATTTCAAGACTTGTAGTGAAATGTAGAGTTTTTTCATGGTTTATGTGGATTCCTCTTATGGATATTTTATAATATATAATTTGTTTTTAATTATTTTCTAAGAGTGGTTTAAATAAGAAGTCATCATAAAGTAGAGTTAAAGTTGACAAGTCCAATCTAATTTAGACTAAATTAAAGTCAAGTGAAAATTAATGTTATTGATTTATTTTATTGAAAAGAGAAAAGAAGAGGGTTGCATGATTGATTATACCCAACATTCCAAAGAGTTGGTCCAAGCTGTAAAAGTCTAGCCATAAGAAAGTGGATTTCCCTAGATATTTCGTAAGCACTGTTGATTCAAGCCTACATGCATTATTGTGGTAGCACATGTAATTATGTAGCATGTATGCTCTTATGCATAGAGAGGATGCAACATCAAGTTGTGGAATGAACCACTAAGTAGTTATGAAGGTGGAAAGTGTACTTGTTTGCTATCTTTATGTGAAATAAAAGAACTTGAGTCTTGATTAAGTAATGAATGTCAGATGGAGTAATATTATAATGTGAGAAGGTTGGGAACAAATTATGATTAAGAAATTTTAACATGTTGATGAACCATGTGGGTGAAAAGGATTCTTAGAGAATTGGTGAGTACATTAGATGTCAATCATGTATCTTAGGAGATTGAATTATTTTTATATTGACTTCAATGATCAATTGTTTGCAGGAAGAAGTAGAAAGATCGTGTAATAATTAATTTAATGTAATGATTGCAGTGAAACATATAGATGAAGGATTAAGAAGAAGATGCAATTCCAAATGAATGAAAAATTTGTTGCAAGTGTAAATTAAAGAAGAAGACTTCATGAATGAAGTATCCAACGAAGAATGATGAAAAAATGGATGAATCCATGAAAATAGAAAATGATAGCCAAAGAAGACTAATGAAGAGACATGAAGAAGCAGATGACATGACAAAATAAGATGATAGTTAAATAAAGAAAATCAATGATGAAGTGTAGTAGCAAAAGTAATGATAGGATGAAAGAAGATGATGAAAAATATAATGATGTAGTAACAAAAGGAATTTCATGGGAAAATGAATGATCAAGACACAAAGAAGAAAGAAATATGGTGAACATTTGTGAATGAAGAAGAAACTAGAGAAGCAAGGTAAGAATAATAGTATTGTATGTTCATGAAAAGAAGTGTATCCATGAAAATTTAATCTCTAAAAAGCTTAATGGTTCCTAATGTTTTTGGATGATGGAAAGAAAATTATGTTGATCCAATGTTTGTATAAGTGATAGATGACCTAAATAAAAATTTCAATTGAATGTACATGAGTCAATGTTAATCTAAATCTAATGAGGCAAGTCCATCCCTATTGAAAAGTTTGTGGTGCTCTAAAAACCATTTTTTAGTGAAAGGTTTGTATTAATCTAAAACCACTTGTCATGAAAATGTAATGTTTTGTGGTAATATGAAACCATTTGATGGTTTGTGGTCATCCAAAACCACTAATGTTTGTCGTAGAAAAAAATCCATTTGATGTGATGTATTGTTTGTGGTAAGAAAAAGCCACTTGAGGGTTGTAATAGTTAAGGGTAAGCCGATGTAAAACCTTGAGATGTGATGGTTGAGGGTCATCCACAAAATCCCATAGGTATAATAGTTATAGGTTAGCCAAATAAAGCTCTAGATGCAGTTACTGGTAGTCCAAAGAAAACCCAAGATGATAATTGGTCATGATGTAGGTAAATTGAAATTGTTTATGTTTTTGCAACTACAAGATGAAAATTGAAGAATATCAAGGCTGAATAATGGAAAAGACCAAATATCATAGAATACTTAAGATGAAGACAAAGAGCATAAAATATGAAGATGAATAAAGGATCACTTCAAAAATACTTGAAGAATACATATTGATATCACAAGCACTCATTAAAGGGGAATATAAAGGGATCACTCCTACATGTGTTGTTTAATAAATTAATATGATGGATTTGTAATGTGTTTTAATAATGTAGATCAATTCTAAAATTATATGGGAAATGAGGGAAGTTATGGATATATGGATTTGGTTGAACTAAATAAGTTATTATGGTCACCTATAATTGTATAATGGATCATTTGTACTATGAATGCAATATAGGTGGAATAATATAATTTTATAAATGTTTCTTTCTTGATCTTATGTCCCTTGCTTCATACCTCTTTTATGTGTTTGCATATGTTTTTTATAGGCTATTAAAACCAACACACTCTACTTCTAGTCATATAGCTTTCCTATTAAGATATGTAGCAGCAACTCTACAAAATTTGAGCCAACATATTTGCATGGAGTCCTCCATAAAACACATCGGAACATTCAAAATTTAGATAGTTTGGAATGTATCTTATTGAACACATTGAGAAGATTTTAGTCCAATATTAGTGAAGTCTAATTTAGAGAATTCAAATTTTGAGACATCTCATAGAAATAAACTATAATTGCAGATCTTAAAATTAATTTGAACATTGGTTAGAATGGCTTTTTGGACTTTAAAGAAAGCTTCGTCTAAGTAAATGATATCCTTGGAAAAAAACATAATCCATTTTAAATATGCCAACTTTATAAATTGAAGCATAATCTATGCATCTTCAAAGTTGTCCCATCATATCACTCACCAACCGATAGGTCTATAGTTAATGCAATGATTTAAACCTCTAAGGTGGCTCACTAGAAAGCAGAGGCAATTTTTCAAAAATATGGAATGTTAGGTTGTATGTACGTGAAAACTATGGATTTCCTCTTTTATTATTAGGATATATGTATGTATATATTAAACGTTGCTATTAAATTTTTGAACAAAGGTTCAATTGGTGGCAATCTCGAGGAGGGACACGTATCAATGACTGTTTAACTTTGTACATTTTCCAAATAAACAAAATAGGGTTTCTGATGTGAGGTTTTCATGTGCTTTAATTATTTCGACCTACCCTTTGTACTGGCCTTGGTTTTGCAAATGCAGTAATTTCACACATGTCGAGGGAAACTAGGAGTTAGTCTCCATTCTTGCATCTGTTGTTGGTCTGGTTCAACTCTGTGTGTGCGTTGTGCTTCGCTTGTCTCTTGTGGTGGTTTGTTTGCTGGTTCTCGGAGGTTTCAGGCTGACTTTCAATCTGCAAGTTATTTCATTTATTCTTTGTTACTGAGGCTCATGCTTTGTCTCTACTCTACTCGTGGTGATTTTCAATGTTGGTTCTAGTGTTGATCTGGCTCTGTGTAACCACAGGTTCTTTCCTTGCTACTACGGTGGGCAGCTCAGCAAACACTACTTCAGGTAATTTATTGTTCCAGTTTCATTCTGGCATCTCGTTTTTGTGATTCTAACCCTCTGGCTCCTTGGTGAGCGGGTAAACTTTCCTATGGCGGTGCTGCTGAGAGAAACCCTCTAGCGAGAGACTCGGTTCTCATCCTCTGGCTCAGAGTCAGGCCTTTTCCATTTAAACCCCTGCTCCTCCCTTCTTTTATCTGATCTCTGTCACTTTGTTTTTTCTGCCCTTCTGGTTTCTTGACTACCCGTATTGTTTTTGTGGTGGTGTGCAGGTCGTGCATGGAGAACGCTGCTCCATGACCTCGTCCTTGGGAGTCTTTGCAAGCTTGGGAAAAAAACAGGGTAAGATCCCTCTGTGATTGTATTGTGGTTTTTTTCTTGCGCTATCCTTAGTTGGGCATAGCCCTTGGAGTTTTTCTTTCTCCGTAAGTTTGTATGGTTTCGTGAGTTTCACACCCTCGCTGTTTGACTAGTCTTGGCCTGCAAATCATTGTTTTTCGATGTTCGTGGGTTTTAGAACCCTCCACTGTTTTGGTTGTATATATGTATATTGAACTGTTAAATTTGGAAATATAACAAATGCACAGGTGTGGTTGAATACTGAAGTTCAATTTGGTGTCTAACTTTTTCCATAAGTTCCGCCAAAAATGACCTTTAAACTTTATGTCTCGATCCGAAATAATAGACTTCAGCAAGCCATGTAATTTGACTATCTCTGTGAAGAACAAGTGTGCTACATGTGTGGCATCACTGGTTTTCCTGCACAGAATGAAATGTGTCATTTTGGTGAAATGATCCACCACCACAATGATGGAATTGAATCCCCGTTGTGTCTTCAGTAGACCTAAGACAAAGTCTAAACTGATTGAGTCCCGTGGTTTGTTCGGAATAGGTAAGGGCATATACAACCTTGTGTTCTGGCTGTGTCCCTTTGCAAGCTGACACACTTTACATCTAGTCGCAAACCTTTGTACATCTCTATGCATCTTCAGCCAATAGTAAAAGTGGCTCAACTGATCCAAGGTCTTGTCTATGCCAAAATGCCCGACTAAACCTCCGTTATGCTTTTCCTGGATTAAGTTCTCTCTCATAGAATATTCCAGGATACACAACTGTCCTCCTTTGAATAATAACCCTTCCTGCATATTATAGTCCAGCCATGAACTGTTATTCCTCAACAGTGGATTTTGGCAAGCTTCATTAAAATCTGCATCTGTTTCATACAAGTCCTTAAGATGTTTGAATCCTAATACTTGTATCGTACATTCCTGTAGGATCAAATTCCTCCTGCTTAATTCATCTGCCACTTCCATATACAGAAATTGCATGTATACGGAAATGTGCACATATAAGAAAGTTATGTATATACGGAAGATATGCACATATCTTCCATATATGCACAATTTCTATATATGCGCAATTTCTGTATACACAATTTCCGTCTATGCGCAATTTCCATATACAGAAATTGCGCATATACGGAAATTGTGCATATACAGAAGATATGCGCATATCTTCGGTATATCCCTAACTTTCTTATATGTGCATATCTTCCGTATATGCACGTCGTTTATGTATTGTGCATATATAGAAGATATGTGCATATCTTCCGTATATACATAAATTTTGTATATGCGCAAATTCTATATGCATAAATTGCACATATACGGAAATTGTGCATATACGGAAGATATGTGCAAATCTTCCATATATACATAACTTTCTTATATGTGCATATCTTCCATATATGCACATCTTTTATGTATGTGCATCTACCATATATACAAAAATTCCATATACCGAAATTGTGCATATACGGAAATTGTGCATATACGTAATATATGCTCATATTTTTTGTATATGTCCATCTTTTTTATATGTGCATCTACCGTATATGCGCAACATCCGTTTATGCGCATATATTCCGTATATGCGTAAATTTCTTATATGTCCATATCTTCTGTATATGCACGTCTTTTATATATGTGCATCCACCATATATGCGCAACTTCCATATACAAAAATTATGCATATACGGAAGATATTCGCATATCTTCCTTATATGCATAACTTTCTTATATGTGAATATCTTCCATATATGTACGTCTTTTATGTATGTGCATCTACCATACATGTGCAACTTCCATATATGGAAATTTTGCATATACGAAAATTGTGCATATACGGAAGATATGCACATATCTTCTGTATATGCGAAATTTTTCTATATGCACATATCTTCCAGGTATATATGCGACTTTTGTATATACACATAACCTCCATGTATGTGAAACTTTAGTATATATAACTTCCATATATGTGCATCTTTTGTATATGTGCATCAAATGTATATGCACAACTCCCATATATGCACATATCTTCCGTATATGCTTAACTTTCTTATATGTGTATATCTTCCGTATATGCATGTATTTTATATATGTGAATCTACAGTGTATGCACAACTTCCATATATAGAAATTACACGTATGCAGAAATGTGCACATATAAGAAAATAAGGGATATACCGAAGATATGCGCATATCTTCCGTATATTCACAATTTCCATATATGCGCAATTTCCATATACAGAAATTGCGCATATACGAAAATTGTGCATATACGGAAGATATGCGAATATCTTGGCTGCCGTGGGTGAGATGAAATATTTAGTAGCATGAGAGGAATTGTGTATCCACAAGTAGGGCTCGTAACTACCATCACAAAAGAAGTTTCTCTCCCCCTTGGCAGAATAGCTGTTGTATATCTTGTTGCGCCTCAGCGTCTTCGTGCAACTGTTGCAATGAGCGCAATGCCTGAGAAGTCCCCAGCATCTCAAAAGCAGTGCCATGTATGGAGAACCAGCCTCCATAGGGGCATTAAATGCCCTATGGCAGGCTGGTTAGCTCTGGCAACTCTTAAAAACAAGTTAATAAGCCAATGATTGCCTTAGTGATTCACCAACATGCATGCAGGCTATGGATGGCATGTGCATATCTCCCAACGAATTGATAAATTTTTCCAGTAGATTGGCCAACCGTGATGATTGACAGCTGATTAATGAGGAAATGGGCTGATTAATTCTTATGCGAATGTACACATTTAATTGGCATATTAGTTTGAATTTGAATTTCAAATCCCGCTCTCAAAATTTTAATTTCTATAACTATGACTGCCTGGAGGGTGCAGCAAAACGCTGCCCATCCTACTCTCTGGAGGGTGCACCGAAATGCGGTCTGGTGGTGTCGGTGGCTATCATGGCGAAGGCAATACCAAGGTCTCAAATCTTCGGCGTGGTGGTAGCACTACTTTTGAGATGTTGGGGACTTCTCAGGTATTGCACTCACTGCAACAGTTGCATGAAGACGTTGAGGCGCAGCAAGATATACAGCAGCTATCCTACCAAGGGGGAGAGAAACTTCTTCTGTGATGGTAGTTATGAGCCCTACTTGTGGATACACAATTCCTCTCATGCTGCTAAATATTTCATCTCACCCACGGCAGCCAAGATATGCGCATATCTTCCGTATATGGAAATTGCGCATATACGGAAATTGTGCATATACGGAAGATATGCACATATCTTCGATATATCCCTAACTTTCTTATATGTGCACATTTCCGTATACGCGCAATTTTTGTATATGGAAGTTGCGCATATACTGTAGATTCACATATATAAAAGACATGCATATACGGAAGATATACACATATAAAAAAGTTACACATTTACAGAAGATATGTGCATATATGGAAGTTGCGCATATACGTTTGATGTACATATACAAAAGATTCACATTTATGGAAGTTATATATACTAAAGTTTCACATACATGGAGGTTATGTGCATATACGGAAGTTGCACATATACTTGGAAGATATGCACATATAGAAAAATTTCACATGTACAAAAGATATGTGCATATCTTCCATATATGCACAATTTCCGTATATGCAAAATTTCCATATATGGAAGTTGCACATGTATGGTAGATGCACATACATAAAAGACATACATATATGGAAAATATTCACATATAAGAAAGTTACGCATATACGGAAGATATGCGAATATCTTCTGTATATGCACAATTTTTGTATATGGAAGCTGCGCATATATGGTGGATGCACATATATAAAAGACGTGCATATACAAAAGATATGAACATATAAGAAATTTACGCATATATGGAATATATGCGCATAAATGGATGTTGCGCATATACGGTAGATGCACATATACAAAAGATAGACATATATGAAAAATGTCCGCATATATTGCGTATATGCACAATTTCCATATATGCGCAATTTCTGTATATGGAATTTCGAATATACGATAGATGCACATACATAAAAGACGTGCATATACGGAAGATATGCACATATAATAAATTTATGTATACATGGAAGATATGCACATATCTTCCGTATATGCACGATTTCCGTATATGCACAATTTATGTATATGGAATTTGCGCATATACGAAATTTATGTATATATGAAAGATATGCACATATCTTCCATATTTGCATAATACATAAACGACGTGCATATACGGAATATATACACATATAAGAAAGTTAGGGATATACCGGAGATATGCGCATATCTTCCATATATGCACAATTTCCGTATATGTGCAATTTCTGTATATGGAAATTGCGGATATACGGAAATTGTGCATACAGAAATTGTGCATATATGAAAATTGTGCATATACGGAAGATATATGCATATCTTCCGTATATACATAACTTTCTTATATGTGCACATTTCCGTATACGTGCACATTTTCGTATATGCACATTTCCAGCGTAACGCATCTCCGTCGTCGATATGGGGGCCCCAAATCCTATGGTCATCGTTCATATTGGGCGGGTCAGTAACATGATGTTTACCCGTCTGATGTGAACTGTTTTCTCTCTTTTCCACCGAACGCGTGGCACCCATTGTGTGGCATCAAGCGGGACTCGGTTGAAACCGCTTACCACTCGAAGCCCTTCCAATATTCTGCCGGTTTTTGTGGGCCCCACTTCTGACGAAATCGATGCGATATACATTGCATTTTATGTTTTCTTGAGTCCAGGCGCTCGGGGCTTTTCCTTCTTCGAGGGGTTTTCCCTGTGATATGTCGCTAATCGCATATCAAAAACTGCCCCCATTTCTTGAAATGACCTCCTGTTCTGCTAATTCATGACAGCGGGCGTTAACATGGGCCAACGGTCTGCGCACTTGACCGAGGATCCTCATTGCTCCGTGCTGATCACAAATTGCAACTGTTACAAGGATATCTCTGATAAGCTCGATCTTTATAAGACTTGGAAACTTTGGCATGAATTTTACTGAGTTCATGAAAACTTAGAGAGTGTTTTAGGATCCAATTCGGATCATAAAGTAGGATTAGTTAAGAGTATGTTTAAAGAAACTGTTAGATAATTGAAAGGTAACTGAGGAACAGTTCCTCAACTGTAAGAGACTGCTAGTAAGGCATTAAAAGAAAAACCAGATCCTCATTAAGGAGAGGTTGCCATCCAGAGAGAAGAGAGGACATAGAAATTGAAATTGAAATTACAATTTTCTTGAATATACATGAAAGCAAATGAATCTAAAACCTCTGTCATTAAGAAAGAAAGACAATTTCATCTTTTCCTATGCATTAATGTTTCAGATATTGTTTTAAAGGAAAAGAGTGAAATATTTCATTAAGAGGCCGAATGACATCGACAAAAATCTCGTGACTGAAGGCATCTCAGACTAGGAACGAGACAAAGGCAAAACTAACAAAGATATCACATCCTTTCTCAACAAAAACCTAGGTACATTTACATTCATTATTCAAGCACACCTATGCATTTGTTATATTTCCAAATTTAACAGTTCAATATGCATATATACAACCAAAACAGTAAAGGGTTTTGAAACCCACGAACACCAAAAAAAAATGATTTGCAGGCCAAGACTAGTCAAACAGCAAGGGTGTGAAACCCATGAAACCATACAAACTTACAGAGAAAGCAAAACCCAAGGGCTATGCCCAACTAAGGATAGCGCAAGAAAAAAACCACAATACAATCACAGAGGGATCTTACCCTGTTTTTTTCCCAAGCTTGCAAAGACTCCCAAGGACAAGGCCGTGGAGCAGTGTTCTCCAGGCACGACCTACACACCACCACAAAAACAATACAAGTAGTAAAGAAACTAGAAGGGCAGACAAAACAAAGTGACAGAGAGCAAATAAAAGAAGGGAGGAGCAGGGATTTACCTGGAAAAGGACTGTCTACGAGCCAGAGAATGAGAACCGAGTCTCTCACTAGAGGGTTTCTCTCAGTAGGACTACCATAGGAAATTTTACCTGCTCACCAAGGAGCCAAAGGGTTAGAATCACAAAAACGAGATGCGGGAGTGAAACTGGAACAAGAAATTCCTGAAGTAGTGTTTGCTGAGCTGCCCACCACAGTAGCAAGCAAAGAACTTGTGGTTACACAGTGCTAGATCAATACTAGAACCAACATTGAAAATCACCACGAGCAGAGTAGAGACGAAGCATGAGCCTCGGTAACAAATAATAAATCAAACAACTTGCAGATTGAAAGTCAACCTAAAACCTCCGAGAACCAGCAAACAAACCACCACAAGAGACAAGCAAAGGCACAACGCACACACAGAGCCAAACCAGACCAACAATGGATGCAAGAATGGACACCAACTCCTAGTTTCCCTCGGCAGGTGTGAAATGACTGCATTTGCAAAACCAAGCCTAGTACAAAGGGCAGGCCGAAATAATTAAAGTGAATTAAAACCTCACATCAGAAACCCTATTTTGTTTATTTGGAAAATGTACAAAGTTAAACAGTCATTGATACGTGTCCCTCCTCAATATTGCCACCAATTGAACCTTTGTTCAAAAATTTAATAGCAACATTTAATATATACATACATATAATCTAATAATAAAAGAGGAAATCCATAGTTTTCATGTACATACAACCTAACATTCCATATTTTTGAAAAATTGCCTCTGCTTTCTAGTGAGCCACCTTAGAGGTTTAAATCATTGCATTAACTATAGACCTATCGGTTGGTGAGTGATATAATGGGACAACTTTGAAGATGCATAGATTATGCTTCAATTTATAAATTTGGCATCTTTAAAATGGATTATGTTTTTTTCCAAGGCTATCATTTACTTAGACGAAGCTTTCTTTAAAGTCCAAAAATCCATTCTAACCAATGTTCAAATTAATTTTAAGATCTGCAATTATAGTTTATTTCTATGAGATGTCTCAAAATTTGAATTCTCTAAATTAGACTTCACTAATATTGGACTAAAATCTTCTCAATGTGTTCAATCAGATACACTCTAAACTATCTAAATTTTAAATGTTCCGATGTGTTTTATGGAGGACTCCATGCAAATATGTTGGCTCAAATTTTGTAGAGTTGTTGCTAAATATCTTAATAGGAAAGCTATATGACTAGAAGTAGAGTGTGTTGGTTTTAATATCCTATAAAAAACATATGCAAACACATAAAAGAGGTATGAAGCAAGGGACATAAGATCAAGAAAGAAACATTTATGAAATTATATTATTCCACCTATATTGCATTCATAGTACAAATGATCCATTATACAATTATAGGTGACCATAATAACTTATTTAGTTCAACCAAATCCATATCTCCATAACTTCCCTCATTTCCCATATAATTTTAGAATTGGTATATATTATTAAAACACATTACAAATCCATCATATTAATTTATTAAACAGCACATGTAGGAGTGATCCCTTTATATTCCCCTTTAATGAGTGCTTGTGATATCAATATGTATTCTTCAAGTATTTTTGAAGTGATCCTTTATTCATCTTCATATTTTATGCTCTTTGTCTTCATCTTAATTATTCTATGATATTCGGTCTTTTTCATTATTCAGCCTTGATATTCTTCAATTTTCATCTTGTACCTGCAAAAACATAAACAATTTCAGTGTACCTACATCATGACCAATTATCATCTTGGGTTTTCTTTGGATTACCAGTAACTGCATCTTGAGTTTTATTTGGCTAACCTATAACTATTACACCTATGGGATTTTGTGGATGACCCTCAACCATCACATCTCAAGGTTTTACATCGACTTACCCTTAACTATTACAACCCTCAAGTGGCTTTTTCTTACCACAAACAATACATCACATCAAATGGATTTTTTTTTTACAAAAAACATTAGTGGTTTTGGATGACCACAAACCATCAAATGGTTTCATATTACCACAAAACATTACATTGTCATGACAAGTGGTTTTAGATTACTACAACCTTTCACTAAAAAATGGTTTTTAGAGCACCACAAATTTTTCAATAGGGATGGACTTGCCTCATTAGATTTAGATTAACATTGACTCATGTACATTCAATTGAAATTTTTATTTAGGTCGTCTATCACTTATACAAACATTGGATCAAGATAATTTTCTTTCCATCATCCAAAAACATTAGAAACCATTAAGCTTTTTAGAGATTAAATTTTCATGGATACACTTCTTTTCATGAACATACAATACTATTATGCTTACCTTGCTTCTCTAGTTTCTTCTTCATTCACACATGTTCACCATCTTTCTTTCTTCTTTATGTCTTGATCATTCATTTTCCCATGACATTCCTTTTGTTACTACATCATTATATTTGTCATCATCTTCTTTCATCCTATCATTACTTTTGCTACTACACTTCATCATTCATTTTCTTTATTTAACTATCATCTTATTTCATGGCATCTGCTTCTTCATGTCTCTTCATTAGTCTTCTTTGGCTATCATCTTCTATTTTCATGGATTCATCCATTTTTTCATCATTATTCGTTGGATACTTCATTCATGAAGTCTTCTTCTTTCATTTACACTTGCAACAAATTTTTCATTCATTTGGAATTGCATCTTCTTCTTAATCCTTCATCTATATGTTTCACTGCAAACATTACATTAAATTAATTATTACACGATCTTTTTGCTTCTTCCCGCAAACAATTGATCATTGATGTCAATATAAAAAGAATTCAATCTACTAAGATACATGAGTGACATCTGATGTACTCACCAATTCTCTAAGAATCCTTTTCACCCACATGGTTCATCAACATGTTAAAATTTCTTAATCATAATTTGATCCCAACCTTCTCACATTATAATATTACTCCATTTGACATTCATTCCTTAATCAAGACTCAAGTTCTTTTATTGCACATAAAGATAGCATACAAGTACACTTTCCACCTTCATAACTACTTAATGGTTCATTCCACAACTTGATGTTGCATCCTCTCTATGCATAAGAACATACATGCTACATAATTACATGTGCTACCACAATAATGCATGTAGGCTTGAATCAATGGTGCTTACGAAATACCTAAGGAAATCCACTTTCTTATGGCTAGACTTTTACAGCTTGGACCAACTCTTTGGAATGTTGGGTAGAATCAATCATGCAACCCTCTTCTTTTCTCTTTTCAATAAAATAAATCAATAACTTTAATTTTCACTTGACTTTAATTCAGTGTAAATTTGATTGGACTTGTCAACTTTAACTCTACTTTATGATGACTCCTTATTTAAACCACTCTTAGAAAATAATTTAAAACAAATTATACATTATAAAATATCCATATGAGGAATCCACATAAACCATGAAATAACTCTGCATTTCACTACAAGTCTTGAAATGTATAATACATTACTCTCTTCGATATAGAGTCCCATAATTTTTTTCAACAACATTTAAAACATTACCAAATTCTAAAGATGACTTGTGAAAATTGCTTATTTCATTCTTCTTTTGTCTCTTTTTCTTTCATTCTTTCCAATTTTTCTCTCATCTAACTTCTCCATTGCTATTTTCTTTAGCGTGAAGGAGAGAGTAATGGCTCCCTTATCTGTGATTGCCTCCTCTTTTTTATGAGTTCCTTTCCATTTAATTTAAGAATAATGGCTCCTTTATTTGTGAGTGCCTCCTCTTTTTTATGAGTTCCTTCCCATTTAATTTACAAATTTGCTTTTAACAAACTAACAATTTTTTAATCAAAGAGAAAGGAATAACACTTAAATACGACTATTTCTACAACTACAAAGAAATACAAAACAATAAATATGAATTGCAAAACTAATTCCAAGTCCATTGAATGGTTTTGCATTTATCATTTAAATATTTATCAAAATCATTGTTGAATTGATACTTAAAGGTGTTGGAGAAGATCAGTTTGTTTTCAAAACTTTTTCTCACTCCTCTTTTCGAATTGTAGAGGCACCAATTGTGTTGAATGTTGCCTATGTTTTGAATGCCAATGGTGAGTCTTGCATATTTCTGGAAACAAGTATATAATTTGGGATAATCGATCATAGTTGCACATAGTGACTACTCGTCCAATATGATGGTTCTTGGTTAGGGCTATTAAGCTCATAATATTAGGATCTTCAATATTAACTATGGTGACTACATCTCCTTAATCCACTCGCATTCACAGTTGAATGCCAAAGAAAGTTTACAACTACTTCCAAACAACTCGTGCACACTGCTCAAATGCTGGACAACGGTTTTCCATGTTCTTGCATTCACGACCTTCCTTGCGGGTAGTGATGACTTCTTATTTATTTTTTTGAAGGTTTTGTGCAAAATATGTTGTTCTCTTTCTACAAACCCTCAATCCACAACACCCTTGGTTCATAGCAATCTCTTAATTCTTTCACCAGCTTCCTCTATTACTCCTTACCAATGCTCTGATACCATTGCTGGCTTTAATAGCCCACAACAAACACATGAAAAAATTACACAAAAAAATATGAAGGAACAAAGGGATCAAGAAAACCCTCTAAGGGGAAAATCTATTAAATTATATCATTCCCCTAATATTAATTTAGTGTACAAATAGTCCCTTATATAACTATAGGTGATCATTTCAACCAACTCTATAAATATCTCCATAACTTCCCTCATTTAGTAGAAAATCTATTAAATTATGTCATTCCCCAATATTAATTTAGTGTACAAATAGTTCCTTATATAACTATAAGTGACCATAAAAACTTATTAATTTAGTGTACAAATAGTACCTTATATAACTATAAGTGACCATAAAAACTTATTTAATTCAACTAAGTCCATAACTATTTCCACAACTTCCCTCATTTCGTGTAAACTTGTAAAATTAGCAGATAGTATAGCACATTACAAATTCATCATATTAATTTATCAAACATCACACCTATAAACTATTCCTTCAACATAAATGTTTTTTCTTTGTTTTTCTTAATAATTAAAGCAATAGCATTAGCATTACTTTACTGAAAAAAATATTTACAAGATTAGCTATGCTTACCGACCTGCTTCATGAGAAATCAGACCAATAACATAATAATAATACTTTCTTCCCTATAAATAATTTAAACTTGAAATAAAAACTTCAAAAATAAGAAACTTTTTTTTATGGTTTACCTAATAATCAGACCAATAACATAATAATAATACTTTCTTCCCTATAAACAATTTAAACTTGAAAAATAAGAAACTTCTTTTTATGGTTTAACTGATTTCTATCAAACCTATTGCTATTTTTATTTACAATTGGAGTCTGATGTACTTTAGAGGACAAAAACAACTAAAGAAAACATTTATTTATATAGAAATTCAACTTGAATGGTATTAGTGAAAGCGTCTTCCTCTTCAGAAGACGTGAACTCTTGAGAGGTTTAGAGAAATAATAGATAACTAAATTCAATTGAAGTGTTTCTGAGAGGTTTAGAGAAATAAATCGATTTGAATAATTCAAATCAATCCTTGTACTAGTGAAACTAATACAATTCATTTTCGCCACATATTTAATCAAAATTTATAGGATTGAATGAAACCATATTGCTGGGTACGTTGAGGAAGAGATATGCCTTCAAAAAATAGAATTGTGTAGAGGTTAAATGTCAAGAATGATGCACAATAAAATCACATCGTTCTGTAGAATAATGAAATTGAGAAACATAATATCACATTCTTTGGTCATATAATGAAATTGTAAAACCTCTTTAAGTTGAATTCGCAACCAAAACTTCATTACAAAATCATTTGGGCATTATGATGCAGGTCCCACATCACAACCTTTACATCAGTGAAATGGGTGAACAATATATGGCCTCCTCCCATTTCATTGTTTTCCCAATTTCTGCACCTACACATTGGGCATTTTATTCTAGGGCCTCCACTCATTTCATTGTTTTGGCCATCGTGATAACTTCAGCACTACACAATTATGTTCCTTTCAAGAACTTCAGACTGATTCAGTAAAAGGTGATTAACAAACGTGTCTAATACTACTTCAGACGATGAGGGGAAGCGAGAGCCCAACTTGAGTTTAAGAGATGTTGCTCTTTCTCTCATTTGGACTCCATGCTTGCTATCCATCAACAACGTCACTCCATTGCCAATTTCCTTCCTGCTCATCCGTCCATCATGGGTTGGCCGGTCGATCATGGCAGCAACCTAGAGGTGATTGACCAGCATTTTGGCATTGTAATGCTGATCTCCTCTGATGGGCCATGCCAAGATAGGAATTCCCTGGATGATGATTTCGATAGTGGAATTCCATCCACAGTGCGAGAGAAATCCTCCTGTGGAGGGATGAGAGAGAATGAGCAGCTGAGGCACCCAACCATGGATTATCAAACCTAGTCCCTCGATTCGACCTTCGAAGCCCTCTGGAAGCACGTACTCTCCTCCTCCGCCATGACTACCCCGACTATCATGAGGATGATGATCAGGATGAGGAGGAGGAGGACAGCGATGGTTCTGTAAAACCCAAATGAATGGCTTCTAGGCAGCTTCCAATCCAAGAGCGAGCTTTGTCATCTCTTCATCGGAGGGACCGACTATGCTGCCGAAAGAAACGTAGAGAACTGATGCAAGTGCCTTGGAATTCAACCATTCCAGACATCGGTCTTCATCGATACTGCTCTTCATCTTGCGGATGGCGCTATCATGCGTTATAGCAGTACACAGTTTTGACTGATTCCATAAAGAAGAGAAGGGCAGAAAAGGCCCTGCTGCCCAAATGGGCTTCTCTATCTCCTTATCTGTGTATTCAATGAATGGAAACTCCAGCTCCCAGCATGTGTTGACCAAAATTCCCACGCAGTCTTCGACCTTGTTCATCCACAGCGGGGATTGGGACCTCAAACCAGGTGGAGGAGGCGGAGGCGAAGGCATTTGTTCAGAAACATTTTGATACTTTCACCACAAACTTCATGAAACGTCAGCGCTTGGTGAATGTAACACAAAAACCATGGTGGAAACCCAACAATGGCTCTGTCATCAGTTCATTTCAAAATTTGAGCGCACCTTGAAATTCAAATTTCAAAGTTTGGAGGGTTTTCAAAATTCAAGTAAGCGTCTCATTAATGCGCACAATGTATTTCTTAACTCATCGTATATGTATCGTATACAAAGGTGCATCCCGCTCAAAACTCAAATCTGAAATTTGAAATAGAGGGATTGTTTCCGCAACAAATATCCAGGTGATGTGCATTAATGGGAGTCAGAGCTACAGAGCTGCCCGGAAATAGAGTTGAGCCGGGAAAGTGTTGGAAGCTGGAAAAATGTTTGACTATCGCACGAAGGCTATCAGATGCTGTCAAATCTTCCTATGGTTGCCATCCATACCATGCATGCATGTTGGTGAATCTAGAGTTGCGGCAGGTACTGTAAGGGTGCATTAATGGATCTATAGAGTTGGAAATAAGCGTTGCCGTGAAGATTACACAATAGAAAGTAACCATATGAAATAAACTCAAGTGACTCTATCATGCTTTATTGATAGAGTCGTACTCTATCCATATAAAGCATTTATTACTTGATAATTAAATGGATAATAAGTGAAATTGTAGTTATGGTAAATTATAAGAGTTTTATAATAAATTACTCAGTATAAAGTATCTTTTTGGTTACTCTATAATTACCAAGATTTTATTTCTTATTACAATTACTTAGGTTAGGAATATCTTGCTTACTCTATTATAAGTAAACCTGACTTTATATTATGTTAATCGCAACAAACCAAACTCAATTATTTAGATTACAAATATTTTTCTTATTCCATTAGAGGTAAACCTGACTTTGTATTGTATTATGTTAATGGCAACAAACCAAACCCAATCTTCAATGTATTATATATCAACTTATGACTTAAATTGCAATAATTGTAAATTATAAGAGTTTAATAATAAATTACTGAGTACAAAGTATTTTCGTTGTACGAGTGTAATATCCCCAGAATGCTGTAAATATTTTATTTACCATAGTGAAAACAAACTGAAGGATTGTGGTTATTATCTGTTTGAATTAATTAATAATTTTTTTATTTTATTGAAAAAGAAATGAGAAATGATTTCCTAGTGAAGAGGAGATCATGTAACTTCTGAGGAGGGAAGTTAAAAGAAATAGTTGTTGGAACCCTAACTACCTCCCCTAACTGTGGAGGGCTTCCAAGAAAAAGGAAGTGAGGGGAGGAAAAACTGTGCTTTAGAGACATGCAGTGAGAAAGGGGGAATTTTTCTATGTCTGGTGATGATCAGATAGCAAGAGCACGGAAGCGCAAGCAACCTTCAGAAGACTGTACGTCTTTGAGCAAGCTAGGAGGGAGATTTGGTCTCGAAAGACAATCTCATGGTCGGGTGGTTTGACTAGCTACAGAATCAGAGCTGACCTCTTGCTCTGGAGTTACTTACTTGAAAGCAACTCAGGTATGAGGTACCAACCGAAGATTGCGTTGATATTTTGAACTGAATTAGAAGTGTTATTCTTCTACAAGCAATAGGGTCCTAGAGTTTATAACCAAAATAAATATAGCAAGTTTCAGATACTTTCTTTATATACAGAGTTTACTATTTCCGAAAGATTCTTGTAGCAAGTGAAATTGTCGAAGTGGATCATTCTCATTTAAGAAATTAGTTTATATTCTCTGTTAAAAAAAAACTTTGTTCAAAATGGAAAGTTGATTTCTATTTTGTTGAAAAACTCAGTTCCGACAATCTATTGATGCTGGTAAATTAATCTGTTGCAAAGAAAGATTATAATTCTTTTATAGTCCCATTCAATGCGGAAATGAAAGATAAGACCATAATGAGGAAAAACAAAATAGGCCACCTGGGCTAATGTATTTTCAAATATTAGAACTGTATGATAATATAAGAACCCTAGGACTCTTTACAGTTTCTAAATAAAAAAACGGAAGTGGAAAAGCTTTCTCATATGCATAACCAAATAAAGAACTGATAATATATGTCTCATTTGTAAGTAACCTAAAGATAAATGCATACGCAGAATAACCATGTTCTGGAGCAGATAACAAGCCCAGGGTATGCGAAAGATGGGTCGCTCTGCCCGTGGTCAGGGTTATGAACCGCGAATGAGTCCAAGAATCCCTGAGTCCAGAGCACAACAGTGGAACCCTAGCTGGTCGTAATCGAACCTTTCGAGGGATGAAACCCTCATGGTTATAAATCCATAGAATTTACAAAACAGAGGGCAATCTTATAAAAGAAATTTGTACCCGAGGGAAAGCAATAATACATTGCCCTTGTATGAACAGGCTCCGATATTTACAAACCAAAATCATGCACAGTAAGAATAAAGCCAAAAACCCAAATGCGGTTATCGAAGAGCTTTGTATCTGACACTCAATTTTATAAGTAATGAATAGAACTCTATGCTGGCCGAGGCCACATTTCAACTTAAAAAGCATAATTTCAATGCAAATACTTCCTTAAAAATTGAACAGTCCCAACATAATAATCACGCGAGCTTAATGAATGACCAAACAAAGGTATTATAGTTACACAAGAGAGAAAAGAGTCTGATGCATGTGGGCATAGTCCCAGCTATGCACCAGGTCATCGACATTATAACTGAGAAAATTCTAAATAGTTCTTCAACTTGGAAATCCCGGTATAATTAAAAAAAAAAATAAACTAGCCAGAGTCTAGACAATCCTGTGCAGTAGAAAGCACAGAGTTCGTAGTGGGAACAACGCCCTTTATAAGCAAATCATACACAGAAGAAAACCCCAGAAGGGAAGTTCATTTGACAAACTTGGGGAAAAACCTCTTGAAACCCTATCCATTTGATTACTGTATGTTGTCATTAATACTGAGAAACCATATAATATGCAGTGTACCGAGACCCAGACATCACCCTAAACCTTAATTCTCTAGCCCGAGGGCACCAGGCCGGGATGAACTCTTACCTAGAAACCCTTAAAGTCCAACGCTGAAGGAGCACCTTTCCACTAGGTGTAGCCGAGAGATTCGAGGTAGTAAACAAGCATCCTGCAAGGTATCATAGCCATAAGGGATTTGATTAATACGACTGATAAAACAAATATACAATAACTGAGACACACAAGAAAAAGGAAAATGCCAGATCTTGTTTGAAAACACCAAGGATACCTGTTAGTGGTTTGTCTGCTACCAGACCGAGAAACTGAGACTGCGGAGCCTGTCACAACATGGATTTTGGGTGACAAGCCAAATGGAGCTGCTACAGGAAGAGCGGCATCAGAGCAGGCTCTGAGGAAAGGTTGCCCAACAAATGAGCTCATCTCCCAAGCTAACTAGAGAAGTGTAAAACCCCAGGAGCCGCTCCACCATAGGATCGCAAGGAATACTCTATGCCGTCGATGAGGATGGGAGTTCCAAGAGGAGTAGCTGAAGTTGGACGGTCTACCTGAGCCATGTACAAAACGGGCAATTGAAATTAATGACAAACAACATTAGTGTGGTATGCCATGTGATGGCACTAAGTGCAAAAATAATCAGTAAATGGCTGCGAGCCATGAGGCTCTCATGACAGCAAAACAAGTCCACCTCAGTTAACACCTAGCCAACCAAATTAATAGGACATTGACATAAAAATTGGGATAACGTGATCATGTGTACAATGAACCAATTGCATTAATGTTTGGGATAGATCACAATTAGGGGTGAATAATGAGCGGTGTATTGGATAATTAAATATTTTTTTTAATGAGGTATGTTATTTTTGTAATTTAATGAGGTGGAGTCATTACAAGTGGTATCAGAGCCAAGTTTCAAAAACTGTGGCCTCTGGGAAATAAACAGATTAAGTGTATTCATTTTATTTTTAGTTTCATTTCTATTGTGTATTTAAAGCAAACAGTTAATGCGTTAACCCTTATTCTATTACTTTTCTTATGTTAAGTACAGGAAAACAGAAGACAACCAATATGAGAAGAGCAGACAGTGTTCCACATAGGTTTGTGGTGGGTCAGGGACCTGCAACAGGCCCTGAAAATAACCCAAAATTATGGGTACAGCTTGGAGAGGAGGCTCGCAATACGAATCTTGCAATATTAGAGACAGTACAGGAGTTGAAAAATGAAAAGGCCCGATTGCAGGAGGATAACGTGAGGTTAACCATGGAACAAGAAAGAATTATAAAGAGCCTATCTGACAAGCAGAATCAGCAACCGTTAAATCCCAGCGCTGAGCAGCAAAGGGTGTCAAAGGAGTAGAATCACCACACAGAACCAGAAGAGTCAGAAGGAAGGGAGGAAGAATGAGAAGAACGATCTGATAATGCTTCCGAGCAATAAACATCAAAAAGGCAACAGATAGAGTTGCAAGGGGAGTTTCGTAAGATCAAACCGCCACACTTTAATGGAGAATTGGAGGAAGCAGTCGAGGCGTGGTTGATTAATATGAACAAATACTTCCAGCTATATGAATATGATCACAACCTCAAGGCACAGTTGGCCATTTTCCAATTACAGGGGAAAGCCACCCTGTGGTGGGAAGAAGTTAAGATTGTAAGAGGAGTAAGTGAACAGAATATAACTTGGGAAAATTTTCAAAAATACTTTAAGGAAAGATACCTGACCGAACGTTTTTATGATGAAAAAGCAAGAGAATTCCATGACCTACGACTGGGACAGCAAACAATGGATGAGTTTATCACTCATTTTACTTCAATGCTCCATTATGTGCCTTATATTCGAGAGGAAAAGGCTAAAGTACAGAGGTTCGTCAATAGTTTACCTTTGAACATGAGGGAAAGAATTGAGTTTGACAACCCAAAGATGATGGAGGAGGTAATACGTAAAGCCAGGATTTGTTCCCAGCAAATTAAACAGAAGGGAGAAATCCTAGGTAAAAGGTGGGTTGATAAGAGAAGCAACAAGTTGGCTGGAAATACTAAAGGATTTGGCAAAGGGAAAAATAGCAGAAATATACAGAAGAATCCACTCAGATTAAAGCCAACTAATGAGTCCAGAATCAGCGAACAACCTAGAAAAATAGACAATGAAGGGACAGCAAGGCCTCCAGTGCAATGTTGGGGCTGTGGTGGGCCTCATTACGTTAAAAATTGTCCTCAATGAAAGGGAACCGAACAGGTTTCCCAGATCCATGAAGCATCTACAATTGGTGATGTAGGACGTAGTTTACCAAGGATTAATGCTGCCCTGGAAGATCGTCAAGCAGAGTACTAACCGACCATGGTGGAGTTTGAAGGTAAGATTTTAGACCTTGCTGTAACTGTTTTAATTGATCCTGGAGCTACGTTAAGTTATATTAGTCCTAAGGTTGTGGAGCATTGTAAATTGCAACCTGTTAAATTTAAAGACCCTTGGCTAGTATAGCTAGCAATGGGGGCAAAAAGACGAGTGTTGGCTAAGGTCAATAACTGCCCTTTAAAGATAGCAGGACAACCAGTGGTGGCAGATTTAAATGTGCTTCCCCTTGGTTCGTATGATGTATTGATTGGTATGTACTGGTTAGAAAAACATTGGTCCATTATAAACTGTAAAACAAAGACTATCTGTTAAAAAGATGAGTTTGGAGCAAAGCAAGAAATGCAAGGAATTAAGCGGCCAATGCAGATTTGGCCAATAACCGCCTCTCAGTTGGCAAAATGCATTAGGAAAGGATGTCAGATTTATGCCATCCAAGTGGGTTATGCCAACTCGAAAAATAAAACAACTACATTGGAAAACATTGTTGTGATACAAGAATTTGTGGATGTGTTTTCGGAAGAGATTCCCGGACTGCCACCCAAGAGAGACATAGATTTTACCATCGAATTGGTGCCAGGGGTAGCCCCGGTATCCCGAGCATCCTACAGAATGAGCACACCAGAATTGACAAAGTTAAAAATGCAATTACAGGAGCTGTTAGACAAAAACTACATTCGCCCCAGTGTGTCGCCTTGGGGAGCCCCGGTGCTGTTCATTAAGAAGAAAGACGAGACCCTTCGCATGTGTATGGATTATCGTCAATTGAATAAATTGACAATCAAAAATAAGTATCCTCTACCCCGTATTGATGAAATTTTTGATCAAGTAAAAGGAGCAACAGTATTCTCAAAGATTGATTTGCGATCAGGATATCACCAAATCAGGATTAAAGAAGAGGACATAGGTAACACTGCTTTTAGAACACGATATGATCATTATGAGCTTGTGGTGTTACCCTTTGGGTTAACCAACACCCCCGCAACCTTTATGTGTTTAATGAACAACATATTTCATCAGTATTTGGATAAGTTTGTGCTGATTTTTATTGATGACATACTGATATATTCCCCAACTATGGAGGAGCATAAGGAGCACCTCAGATTAGTACTGCAAACCCTCCGAGAACACCAATTATACGCCAATTTCAGCAAGTGTGATTTCTTTAAGGAACAAATACAATATTTGGGACATATAATCACTAAATAAGGGATCGCAGTGGATCCTGAAAAGATAAGGACCATAATGGAATGGCTGGTACCAAAGGATGTGGTAGACATCAAATCCTTCATAGGACTAGCACGTTATTACAAAGGGTTTGTAGAAGGATTTTCGAGAGTATCTTATCATATCACTTCCTTACAGAAAAAGGGAAGAACCTTTAGATGGACCCCAGAATGCCAAAAAAGTTTTGAGCAACTTAAGCATCTGCTCACCACCGCACCCATTCTAAGCATAGCCGATCCTAGTAAGGATTATGTGGTGTGCACGAACGCAAGGATGGGGTAGGAGGCATATTAATGCAAGAAAAGAAGGTAATTGCTTATGAGTCAAGAAAATTAAAAGTGCATGAGCAGAAATATTTCGCTTATGATCTGGAGTTGGCAGCCGTCATTCATGCTTTAAAAATGTGGCAACATTATCTTATGGGAAGAAAAATTTTATTATTGACAGACCACCACAGTTTGACTAATTACTTTAGTCATCCCACCTTAAATGCTCGGCAAGCACGATGGGTGGATTTCTTAAGTGGTTTTTATTTCAAGATCAAGCATTTAAAAGGGAAAGAGAACCGGGTGGCGGACGCTTTGAGTCAAAAATTACAATGTCTATATGAGATTTCTTACAGCGAAGGGAAAAGCACCTTCGAAGAAATGATTAGGAAGGCAACGGAACAAGATGCAGCATATTAGAAAATTGGGCAGCAAGTTCAACACTCAACCAGCAAGGTTATGCTATGGATGCTGCTAGAATGTTGTATTATAAGAAAAGGTTATATGTGCCCAATCAAAACAGCATTAAAAACTTGATTTTGGGTGAATTTCATAAAAGTCACTATGTTGGACACCCAGGATATCAGAAAATGATCACTGCACTCCAAAATGAATATTATTGGTAGGGTATGAAGAAAGATGTGGCTGAATACTTGGCAAGTTGTCTGGAGTGCCAACAAATTAAAGCAGAACACGAACACCCTGCAGGGTTATTACAACCATTACCCATTCCAGAATGGAAGTGGGAAACCATCTCTATGGACTTCATAACGAGTTTGCCCAAGTCAAAGAAAAATAACGACTCCATCATGGTGGTGGTGGACAAGTTAAGTAAATCAGCACATTTTATACCTGTGCAATCTACTTACAGAGCTATGTAGATCACCCATATTTTTATGCAGAATATATTTAGGCTGCATGGGTTACCAAAAAAAATTATTTCAGACTGTGATGTAAAATTTACATCGATCTTTTGGAAAACATTGTTTGGAGAATTGGGAACTCAGCTGAATTTCAGTACAACTTATCACCCTCAGACTGACGGACCAACAGAATGGGTGAACCAAGTGGTGGAAGACATGTTAAGAGCATATGTAATGTAGCAACCAACCAAGTGGGAAGATTATCTGCACTTGGTCAAATTCGTGTACAATAATGGCTATCATACATCATTGCAAATGAGCCCATTTGAAGTATTGTACGGGCGGAAGTGTCGCACGCCCTCAAGCTAGGGTGGACCAGAAGACAGATTGATGTTAGGTCCCGAAATGCTTAAGGAAATGGAGGAAATGGTTAAGAAGGTACGGTCCAATCTAAAGGCAGCTCAGGATAGGCAAAAGAACTTTGCTGACTGGAAAAGGAAGTTTAAGGAATATCAAGTCGATGATCATGTGTATGTGAGAATTCGAGCAAAAAAGAGCACGTTACAGTGGAGTCGGAGCGCCAAGCTGGCACCCCGATTCTGTGGACCATTTCAGATTTTGGCAAGAGTTGGCCCAGTGGCATACCAGCTTGCTCTACCGAGTCATATATGATTCCACAACGTCTTCCATGTTTCCGTGCTAAAAAAATATGTTTATGATCCTAAGCATGTAATCAGCTCGTAGAATATACAGGTAAGGAATAGCTCCGATAGATCAATCAAAATGAGTTTTTTTTTTTTAACTGATTTAAGATGTTGCATTTTTCAGGTCGAGCCAGAAGGAGAAATCTTGGTCGAGCCGCTAAACATACTCGACTGGAGAGAAGTAATGTTGCAGAAACAAGCTATTACCTAAGTTAAAGTGCAGTGGCAGCACTTTGGGCCTGATGAGGCCACCTGGGAAGATGAAGAGCTCATGAAAAAAGCTTACCGAGGGCTGTTCATAGTCGAAAGACATCGGGACGATGTCAAATTTCAGGAGGGGGAGATGTAATATCGCCAGAATGTTGTAAATATTTTATTTCCATGGTGAAAACAAACTAAAGGATTGTGGTTATTATCTATTTGAATTAATTAATATTTTTTTTTATTTTATTGAAAAAGAAATGAGAAATGATTTCCTAGTGAAGAGGAGATCATGTAACTTCTGAGGAGGGAAGTTAGAAGAAACAGTTGCTGGAACCCTAACTACCTCCCCTAACCATGGAGGGCTTCCAGGAAAAAGGAAGTGAGGGGAGGAAAAACTGCGCTGTAGAGACAGGCAGTGAGAAAGGGGAAATTTTGCTACGTCTGGTGATGATCAGATAGCAAGAGCATGAAAGCGCAAGCAACCTGCAGAAGACTGTACGTCTTTGAGCAAGCTAGGGGGGAGATTTGGTTTCGAAAGACAATCTCATGGTCGGGTGGCTTGACTAGCTACAGAATCAGAGCTGACCTCTTCCTCTGGAGTTACTTACTTGAAAGCAACTCAGGTATGAGGTACCAACCAAATATTGTGCTAATATTTTGAACTGAATTAGAAGTGTTATTCTTCTGCAAGTAACAGGTTCCTAGAGTTTATAACCAAAATAAATATAGCAAGTTTCAGATACTTTCTTTATATACAAAGTTTACTATTTCCGAAAGATTCTTGTAGCAAGTGCAATTGTCGAAGTGGATCATTCTCATTTAAGAAATTAGTTTATATTCTCTGTTAAAAAAAAACTCTGTTCAGAATGGAAAGTTGATTTCTATTTTGTTGAAAAACTTAGTTCTGACAGTCTATAGATGCTGGTAGATTAATCTATTGCAAAGAAAGATTATAATTCTTTTACAGTCCCATTCAATGCGGAAATGAAAGATAAGACCATAATGAGGAAAAATGAAATAGGCCACCTGGGCTAATGTATTTTCAAATATCAAAACTGTATGATAATATAAGAACCCTAGGACTTTGTACAGTTTCTAAATAAAACAATGGAAGCAGACAAGCTTTCTCATATGCATAACCAAATAAAGAACTGATAATAGATGTCTCATTTGTAAGTAACCTAAAGATAAATGTAGAAGCAGAATAACCATGTTCTGGAGCAGATAACAAGCCCAGGGTATGCAAAAGATGGGTCGCTTTGCCCCGTGGTCAGGGTTATGAACCACGAATGAGTCCAAGAATCCCTGAGTCCGGAGCACAACAGTGGAACCCTAGCTGGTCGTAATCGAACCTTTCGAGGGATGAAACCCTCATGGTTATAAAGCCATAGAATTTGCAAAACAGAGGGCAATCTTATAAAAGAAATTGGTACCTGAGGGAAAGCAATAATACATTGACACTGTATGAACAGGCTCTGATATCTACAAACCAGAATCGCGCACAGTAAGAATAAAGCCAAAAACCCAAATGCAGTTATCGAAGAACTCTGTATCTGACACTCAATTTTATAAGTAATGAACAGAACTCTATGCTGGCTGAGGCCACATTTCAACTTAAAAAGCATAATTTCAATGCAAATATTTCCTTAAAAATTGAACAGTCCCAACATAATAATCATGCGAGCTTAATGAATGACCAAACAAAGGTATTATAATTACACAAGAGAGAAAAGAGTTCGATGCATGTGGGCATAGTCCCAGCTATGCACCAGGTCATCCACATTATAACTGAGAAAATTCTAAACAATTCTTCAACTTGGAAATCCCGATATAATTAAAAAAAATAAACTAGCCAGAGTCTAGACAATCCTGTGCAGTAGAAAGCATAGAGTTCGTAATGGGAACAATGCCCTTTATAAGAACATCATACACAGAAGAAAACCCCAGAAGGGAAGTTCATTCGACAAACTTGGGGAAAAACCTCTTGAAACCCTAGCCATTTGATTATTGTATGCCATCATTAAGACCGAGAAGCCATATAATATGCAGTGTACCGAGACCTAGACATCACCCTAAACCTTAATCCTCCAACCCGAGGGCACCAGTCCGGGATGAACTCTTACCTGGAAACCCTTAAAGTCCAATGTTGAAGGAGCGCCTTTCCACCAGGTGTAGCCGAGAGATTCGAGGTAGTAAACAAGCATCCTGCAAGGTATCATATCCATAAGGGATTCGATTAATGCGACTGATGAAACAAATATACAATAACTAAGACAGACAAGAAAAAGGAAAATGGTAGATCTTGTTTGAAAACACCAAGGATACCTGTTAGTGGTTTGTCGGCTACCAGACCGAGAAACTGAGACTGCGGAGCCTGTCGCAACATGGATTCTGGGTGACAAGCCAAATGGAGCTGCTACAGGAAGAGCAGCATCAGAGCAGGCTCCGAGGAAAGGTTGTCCAGCAAATGAGGTCATCTCCCAAGCTAACCAGAGAAGTGTAAAACCCCAGGAGCTGCTCCACCGTAGGATCGCAAGGAATACTCTATGTCGTCGATGAGGACGGGAGTTCTAAGAGGAGTAGCTGAAGCTGGATGCTCTGCCCGAGCCATGTACAAAACGGGTAATTGAAATTAATGACAAACAACATCAGTGTGGTATGCCATGTGATGGCACTAAGTGCGAAAATAATCAGTAAATGGCTGCGAGCCACGAGGCTCTCATGACAGCAAAATAAGTCGACCTCAGTTAACACCTAGCCAACTAAATTAATAGGACATTTGACATAAAAATTGGGATAACATGATCATGTGTACAATGAACCAATTGCATTAATGTTCGGAATAGATCACAATTAGGGGTGAATAATGAGCGCTGTATTGGATAATTAAATATATTTTTTTTAATGAGGTATGTTATTTTTGTAATTTAATAAGGTGGAGTCATTACAACGAGAAATTTACTTTGTTGATTATAATTAGTGAGGTTAAAAATATCTTGTTTACTCTATTATAGGTAAACTTGACTTTGTATTATATTAACAAGGTGGTATAGCTAGCGTTCCTATTGCTTAATTTAATTATTGAACTTTGAAAAGTATGAAACAACTACTTATGACATATATTTGGATGATTATGCTCCAATTTAAAATATTTTGTTCCTTTGTATTATTGATTTTGTGTAAAAACAATAAAGACTTCCTTTGTCTTTTTCTTTTTTTCCTTTTTTCTTAGACATATTATGAAGTCAACACATATTATTTCATGATTAGAGAAAAAATTCAGAAATATTTTATATCTGAAATAGTTCATGTTCTTCATGTTATAGCAGAAATATTTTGGTTAATTTTTCATTAATTATTTCTAAATTTTGATATGGATTATTTCAAGTAATAAATTTAAAATGGAAAATTTACATAATTTGAATATTTAAAGTATATTCAAAATATTAAATAAAAACCAACGAATATACGACACACCCTCCAGGACCCTGGAAAACAGTGATGTGAAATCATTTTCTTAAGGTACTCCCAAAGGTGGTCGTATGAAAGGGACTCAATCATTAATTAGCTCCAGTACAGTACTTTCCTTTTATTAAATATTTTAAATATATTCAAAATATGAAATTACATTTATATATTTAAAAGGTATATTTTTATTAAATATTTTAGAGTATATTTAAATATATAAATAATTTATAAATTTAAAAGTATATTTTTAATAGTATAAATTTACTATTTTATCAAAAATCTTATTACTAAATCTAAAGAAAGCGAAAAATTCGATTGAGGCTTTGCGAGGCATTCCGAGATGGTCTCACTCTGGCACGTGATTTTTATGTTCGAATGTAGAATGCCATTGGGTTGGGATTTTTAACTTTTGCATATTTTACTATTATTATTTAGCTTTAGTCGCCATTGGGTTGGGCTTTCTAATTTTTGCTGAAAATTGTTGTAACATCCTTAGTCAGCATAAGTTAGTGTTGGTAATGAAAATTGTTGTAACATCCTTAGTTAGCATAAGTTAGTGTTGGTAATTACTAAATAGATAGTTAAAAACTCAGTAATACTTAATTTTGGAATAATGTTTTCAAATAACTCTTGAAAGAGTTCATGTCTGGGAATAAGAAAACCTAACTTTACAACAATTATGAGTATGTTCCCCATTCTGGAGAATAAATAAAGATCTCAATGAATGGAAAGGGTTCTTGGGAAAACATAAAAAAAGAAGACTCAGAGGAAACAAGAGGGAGGCTACCGAGCTAGATAACTCTTGAGCTAAGCAGGATAACTCTTGAGCTGGTAGGAACCAGTGGGGTTACTCCGTGACAAACAAGATCCGGGTATTCAGATTCACCTAGTAGGAACCAGTGGGGTCACTCCTGGGTATTCAGATTTGACCTGGGAGGTTTGACATTTGAATATTGACTCAGAAGAACTGGAAGTAACTGTGGAAGTCTCAAGCTCGGGGGGAGACGCGGACATAATAACCGGTCTGTCAGGTTTGGAGGAGAGCATTTGCCTAGGAGGGGATAACTCTTGAGCTAGTAGGAACTAGTGGGGTCACTCCTAAGTATTCAGATCTGACCTGGGAGGTTTGATATCTGAATATTGACTCAGAAGAACTGGAAGTAACTGTGTAAGTCTCAGGTTCGGGGGGGAGACGTAGACATAATAACCGGTCTGGCAGGTTGGGAGGAGAGCATACCAGACATAGCAGTTTAAACTGAAAACAGATAAATAATTATTAATGTTGTTGCATTTCCTTGAAATAGATATAATGTTTAAACTGAAAACAGATAAATAATTATTAATGTTGTTGCATTTCCTTGAAATAGATATAATGATACGAATCCCGTTGGTATATTCATGCATGTGAGATTCTAGCTTTAGTGTGAGTATGTTACTTTTGAAATAGATGTAGTAAGATTAATGTAAACAATTAACTCTTAGAAGAAAATATTAATTAAACATTGGGCAAGGTTAGTCCTTTTTGGTAATAATCCAAGATCGGAGAGTCTAGTGCCCACCTTGTGGATGTTCTCGAAGGAGAGCATACCAAACATAGCAATTTAAACTTGAAAATAGATTAGTAATTATTAATGTTGTTGTATTTCCTTGAAATAGATATAATGATACTAATCCTCTGGGTATTTTCATGCATGTTAGATTCTAGCTTTTATTAATGTTGTTGTATTTCCTTGAAATAGATATAATGACACTAATCATTTTAGTATGTTCATGCATGTGAGATTCTAGCTTTAGTGTAAATACGTTACTGTTGAAATAGATGCAGTAAGATTACTGTAGACAATTAACTGCTAGAAGAAAATATTAATTAAACATTGGAAAGGGTTAGTCCTCCTTGGTAATAATCCAAGATTGGACAGTCCAGTGCCCACCTTGTGGATGTTCTCGTGGGTTAGGAAGGGATAGTCCTCCTTGGTAATAATCCAAGATTGGACAGTCCAGTGCCCACCTTGTGGATGTTCTCGTGGGTTAGGAAGGGATTCCTAAGAGAAACCCATAGTCCAACCCGAGAAGGAAATATTCTAGATTCCAATGCTAAGGAGAAAAAGTTCATTTCTGAAATAAATATAGAAATTAAATTAATTTACAGTAAGAATTGCAAATGAAAGAACTATTTCATTCTGGGTATAAACCCTCCATTCATATGAAACAGAAAAAGAATATTTGAAGGACACAAGATGTATTAAAACATAAATCGTGATGCTTGAAAGATACTGTGATTACAACCTTTAGAAGCAGTGATATTGTTCAGAATCAACAATATACGATAAAAACAAGGGACTTTTAAGTCTATCAAATTTGCATGTTAAGGGAATAACCCTGTAAGTAAAAATGTTCAACTGAAACATAAGTCATTGCAACCTATTCATAACCAGTGAAAAAATATGTATTGCTCAATCTACAGTGGAGAAATAAGGTTAAGTCTTAGCAAGCAAGAATGGAACACTGTAAAAGAAATTAAGAACGGAAATTGTAGTATCTTCAAGACCACCTCGGTACAATAGTCTTTTAAACACAGATAACATTATACATGTTATCAAATAGTCATGGATTCTTGCTTCCCAAATCTAAATTAAGGGAGGGGCCAAGCCAAATTAGCAATACCGCAGACCTTGTCTGTATATGTATATATTCCTAGTTAAATCAACAACTCTCCACTATTCTTGAAAGACCCAGAAAACAAAACCCTCTGTGGGTGGAAAAACTACAGTCAAGCTACAACATGAACCCAGAGATACGGTGAACGAATAACCTAGAGAAAAGGGAAAATTATGGGTTAGCCATTGAATTCCACTAACCCTTCCTCCGTAGCTTGATAGCAAACAAGCGGAATGACAAAAACCATAGAGTTAATGCAAAAAAAAAAGTGTTGGGTTTCCTTCTAAGCAATGTAAGACTTCTACAAATAAAATAACTAAATAATATATGGGCATGTCGTGTAGAAATTTCCCTGTAGATTAAACTAATAATGCAATGTAACTAAAGCAATATACTTAATCTACTTCTACAAACAAACTTGCGGAAGCTTAATCGATTTTGAGCGAGATCAAATAGAACACATATAACAGATGAAGAAGAAATCAATCACACATGAACACAAAAGAATACTCTGGGGAAAGCCTCAGCTAAAAACCCCGCTTTTTGTATTATCATACAAGTGGAAATATCTCAGGATTACACAAAGTTTTAGCTCTCAAGCTATCCAGCTCTCAGTACAATCCCTCACTATTGCTCATAAACAGAATAGACAACACATATTCCTTCTTCAGTCCTCCAAGCCTCCTATTTCCTTGGGCAATTTCTCCCTGGTCTTCCAGCTGCAACCTGTGTGATTCTCACCTCACGCACAACACTGAGCTCTGAAATAACTGCGCAATCTTGAAGGAGTTAATTCCTTGTGCATGGATGAGTTTCCTTTATATGAAAATTCTTCCAACTGATAGTACAATGTCCATGTGTTTAATCTCAACTAGGTCTTTCTCTGAATTGAGATGCATTGGTTATTTATGAGAGAATATTCAATTACCTGGAGAACACTAGTTGCATGCATGCATGCATTAACTGACTGAACTCACAATTAGTTCCTCCAATTGTTTGGAACTAATTTAACTGGACTTAACTCAATTAACTGAGCTAACTAATTACAACTCAAATACAACTCATCCTTATCTTCTTAATTAAGGGATAACTTCTTCAATCAAAGGGATAATTGTTGCATGTCTTCACAACGACTTCATGTTTGAATTTTTCCAACTAATTTACTCAAGGTGAATTAATTAATTATTTTTCAAATCGATGGTGAGACTAAATTCGAATTTTAATTCTCAATTTTGATTCAAGGACAAATCAAAATTGGAATATATCTGGAAATGCTATTTATAGCAATGATATTTTTAGCATTTCTATTTTATCATTTCTTAATGCTATTTTCAACAGAGTTGGAGTATATCCTGAAATGCTATTTTTAGCATTTCTTGTTGCTATTTTCAACATGTCGAGGTGGCCGAGAGGAAAAGACTCATCACACAATGAAGCCACATTCAACATGTTTGCCTGGGGAACCATCCATAAGCCACCAGTAAGATAAATCCGCAGTGGAATGCCCTGGGTCAAGCATGGCGTTGGTGTAGAATCATGAAATGGAAATAAACTTGTCATAATCATTCTCAGAACCTAGATTACTTGCAGGAAGCCAAAGATTAGCTGACCGCTTCTCAAAAAAACGAAGGGCAGTACATTTCCAGTTCCATACAACGAACATTGACTGATTCTGAGGAAAAATGAGTGGATTACCTGGCATTTGGACTGGAGGAACTGAAGATTTGCACAACCCTCCACCGGCAAGCAAGATTTGCAGAACCCTCCACCGGCAAACAAAACGCAAATGAGAGAAACTATCCAGGATGGGGGCCGAACAATTACCTAATTTGTTCGAAGTTAAGTAGGATCGTTGGATCGAGTCTCGAAAGATTCAATGGCAATGATTTTTCAGAAGTGTCATCACTTTTGGATCCAAGTGCCGAGGTGCATGACTAGCCCACTGGGTTCCACCTTAGCCATTAATTAACATTGAAGAGGTAAATGCAGTGCTTAGACCAAACAAAATATTGTATTGTGTGAATTAACTTTATATTAGTATTGTGTACAATGCAATCCAAGGTCATTACCCATTACTAATTTTTTTTATTTACGTTGATTGATGTGGAGGAATGTATGGTAAACATGTTACAATTGTCTTTTCCAAAATTGCTGAAATGACCATTTAAAAATATACAAAGACTATTGCAATACATAAACAATGGCCTACATATTAATATATTTAAGAAAATAAATTATATATGTTTTATAAGGTAAACCTTATGTAGTTTAGTTTAATCTTTGGTCAAAGGGTAAGTTAACATAAGGTCAACGGCACGATAATAACATCAAACCAAACCTTGAGTGCATTATATATCAACCCTCGGGCATATCGAAGTGCTAATGGATACATTGCATTAATACAAAACCCATAGGGCACACAAGGTATATTAAAGGTTCGGATTTAATTCTCATTAATGAAGCTTTAATAGTGGGAGTGTGAACTATCAGATTTGGTGAGTGCATATGATACTAAATTGCAGTAATTTTAAATTATAAAAGTTTAATAATAAATTACTAGGTACAAAGTATTTTTTCGGGGTTAAGATTTTACCACGGATTACAATTATTTAGGTTAAAAATAGCTTATTATCCTGCCACTGGGAGTATAACGCAATCAATATTGCGTTGACCGTTAATTAGCCTCCCTTTGACTAAAAATTGAACTAAAATATATGACGTTTACATCATAAACCTGAAAAAATTTAATTATGCTTGTGCGGCCGTTTCCTGTATTTTATCTTGGCATCACATTCTTTCATGCCAGGCCATGTTGATGGCGTCTGCAGTACTTGTTCCGGTCAAACTCAAGCTTACGTTAATGTCATAATTATCTTTATAGTTAACATGGTTTATTGATGAGTATGCGTAAATTTCTGGAAAAAGGAACATTGGTATTTTTAAATGGTTCTATGGTTATAAGGAGAGCTTCAACGTAAATCACATAAGAAAGATTTTTGCCAACGCGTTTCGAACCAACCAATGTGGTTCATCATCAGGACAAGTTGAAAATACAGATCCAGCCCATCGTGTTAAATAGTATAAGCAGAGACTCCAACAGCTAAAACCCTCTAACGGCTACTTTATCATTCAAGAACCCCAGTCAAACTACCTCTAATTAATTTAATATTAAAATACTATTATATTCAGAGCGGGTTAACCAGGTGAATAATAAATCCAAACAAAGGTTAATCTGCTAGAAAAAATTCATTTACTTAATTTTAAATATTACCCCATTATACGTAAAAATATATACATATATATATGTTAATATTTATTTAATTAATTCTTTAAATCTAACCTACATATATATGAATATTCTAATACTTTAATTATTATCTCTAATTTTCTAACTGCCCTATTTGTTATTATTGTTACCCTAATTGTAATTAATCTTATTTATAATTAATTTACAATTAATATTATAGAAGAGGGTTAAATTCGGTCAATTAAAAATTAATTTATTAATTTATAACTTAATAATGCATTATTATATAGTTAATTATTAAGATTATATGCGTAAAATAATAATATATATTAATAAATACTATAAAAAAATTAATTAATTAATTTATATTAATATATATATATATGTCCTAATAAAATGTATTAATTTTATAGAAAAAAGGTTAAAATTAGGTTAATTACAAATTAATTTAATATTATATATAAATTAATTATTAATGTTATATGTATAAATATAGTAATATAAATAATTAATAATATCAAAAATAAATATTAACAATTAATATATTTAAATTAATTTATAAAAGACCTAAATAACAATATTATGTTATGGTTATACTATTAATTAATATAATGTTACATATGGGACTATAAATATTAATGGTACTAAATGCTTAAGAGTTTAAAATGAAGAAGGAGATATTTCATATTAATGTAAAAGTTATAAGAGACTGTTAATTGAATTGCCCTTTTTGTTTTTATATTGTTATTAATAATATAAGAATAATTTATGCTTAATTTTAATAAATTCTACATAAAAATGAGATACTGCACAAGAAGAGGGCAATCATACGAAGAACAACGCTGCCAAGGATAACCGAAAAACTGACTCTCAAGAACAAAATCACGTCCACCCAAAGAAAGAACCTGGAAGAACAGAGGGGGGAGGAAGAAAACTTAAGACGACAACGCAGGGATCCAATTTCTACTAACCTTCCACCCATCATCTCTGTTGAGATTGATGGGTCTTCGCTCAATTTCAATAGCTTCCCTTAACTTGCGATGATGAAACCTATCCACCCTAGCAATGACTTTGGCTTCTTCTATGCAGACATGATGTTTAGCTTTGTCCACATGCTCTGCTAGAGCTGAGGACTTTATTCTACCATGCCTCAGGTCGGTATAAATATTATTTCTCATAAATATTATATTTATATTAAATATGGTATAAATATTATATTTAATGCCTTGCATAGGTAAATCTTGTTCTTTTACATGGTGAATGTTTCAAGTCCACTTTGTAAATTGAAATTAGAGATTTCATTACTTCACTTATTTTAAGAAAACAATTTCAATTAATTGTATATGATTTCAATTAATTGCATGTTTTTATGAGATAAAGTAGTTTGAGATATGTAAGTATTTTTAGATATGAGATAGCTTACTATTTTCACTCCACTTGATTGGTAGTCACCTCGTACATAAAGTAAGATTATGATTGGTAAGGAGATTGTTTCATTTGGAGAGGTTGGGTCTCTATCTATTCGTTGGGAGACGGGGGATGAAATTGTACTCAAAAACTTTAATGTGAAAGAGATTATACATTTTAATGATATGGGAAAGGAAATTATCAAATACTATACAAATTGTGATTGCTTTATAATATTGGGTTTGATGTACCACTTATTTATTTATTTATTTATTTATTCTTTTTATAGATTAATAATTTAATATATTGTCATGCTTCAACTCTCAAAAATATGGATGTTTTTTTTTTTAAACTAATTTATTGTTTAAATAATATATATATATATATATATATATTATATATATATATATGCTTTTAGAAACAACAATAAATTAAATTTGTATTTGAAAATAACAAATAAATTAACTGTATTTTGAAATTGTAATTAATATTGATTTTTCTACAAATAATTGACCATTTCATTATGATAAGTTTTATATTAGATGAGAAAATCATTTATAAAAGTCAAAAAGTGAATTTTTTTTTCTTAAAATTAAATAATATATAAATTATCGATATTGTTATTTTTCATACCTTTCAAAGATTAATAATTAAAAATTTCTAAATGTGCAAAACAATTTTTTTTTAAATATGTATGTGAAAAAGAAATGGTGAAGGTTGTATAAACAAACCAATGCTTTAAAATTGTTTTGTTTGGTTAAGAGCTGGTTTTATTTGGACGTAAGGAAACAGGTTAACAACTCAAGACCCAAAAACATTTGACAAGAATGAAAATTTGCCCGCTTCCGAACCATTACCGAGTTATTCCAAGTTAGGTGGTTTTCCTTGAATAAGGGTGATAAGTCAACCTGCATTCACAATTATTCTAGTTGGGATGGTTTTCCTTGAATAATGGTGATAAGTCAATGTGCATTCACAATTAACAACCAATGATAGTTGTTTTCACCACCGATTTGACAACTAAATTATATTAAATTTTCCCAAAAAGAATAAACCAACCAATACCCTACTTCAACTTTCAAAATTTTGATATAAACCTTCTTCCTACAATCCATGTAAGATTCATTGCAGCCCCTCTAGTCCACATAGAATATGGACAATGCTCTTCATAACATTAAAAGATTTTTTTTAACTAATAACATTTGACTAAAACTCATCATAGAAATACAAATTAAATTAATAACTAAATCAAAACTCATCATAGAAATACAAATTAAATTAATAACTAAATCAAAACTCATCATAGCAATACAAAGTAATTTAATAACTAAATCAAACAAAGAAGCAGGAACAGTAGCTATGCGGCCTTGTTTACTTTATTATCCCTACCTAAAGCCAGAATACTTGAATATGACCTTGCTTACTTTATTATCCCTACCTAAAACAGGGATAACTGTCTTGAATTAAACTTGAATATACGACCTTGTTTACTTTATTATCCCAACCTAAAGTAGGAATAACACATTTGTTGTAATGAAAAAAAAAAAAAAAAGAATAACACATTTATTGTAATGAAAAAAAAAGGAATAACACATTTGTTTCTGAGTTGAACTTGAATTAATTGTTTTTTTACTAAATATCAAATGTAAATTTTTATTTATTATATTTTTAATTATATTAATTCTAATTTTTTTGAATTGTGATTTGTCAACAAAATTTGGATTTTATTTGGCAATCATATTTCCATTTCCAGTGTGGTCGAATTGTTTAGAGTACGCCAATCATATTTGTCAGGTAGTTTCAAACTCTATTGCATTTATTAGAAGGAAATTTTGATTTTATTTAAATTATTTTAATCCTTTATTTATTTTAACCATTTATTTTGATCTTGTAAATTCAAACCCATTACATTTATTTTCACCAAACTGTCACTTCCGGTTTCAAAATAACTGAAATTTTGATTTTTTTTAAACTATTTTAACCATTAATTTATTTTAACTATTTATTTTGGTCTTATAAATTCAAACCCTATCACATTTATTTTCACCAAACTGTCACCTCTTGCTTCAAAATAAAGGAAATTTTGATTTTATTTAAACGGTTTATTCCAAACTGTCACGTTTATTTTCACTAAACTGTCACCTCTTGCTTCAAAATAAGGAAATTTTGATTTTATTTAAACTATTTGTTTATTCCAAACGGTCACGTCTTGCGTCAAAATAAAGGAAATTTTGATTTTATTTAAACTATTTGTTTATTCGAAATTGTGACGTCTTGCTTCAAAATAAGAAAATTTTGATTTTATTTAAACTATTTGTTTATTCCAAACTGTCACATCTTACTTTAAAATAAGAAATTTTGATTTTATTTTAACTATTTTCACCATGTGCTTATTCCAAAATATCACTTCTTGCTTCAAAATATTTTTTTTAAACTTTATTTAAAATATTTTAACCATTTATTTATCTTAATAAAATGAATATAATCCAAGCTTAATGATATTACAGTATGCTTAGTTAGCCCATGTCCATAATGCGCTGCCAAATAAAAGCATGAAGTGGATATTGACGTGACCACTTAGCAGCTAATACGAGGTAATATAATAATTATCCTGCAACACTTGTTACCAAAGACAACTACGTGATACTAGTAGTCATTGTTAAGTTGGTTAATCACGAAGCCCTAGCAAGTTAATGCTTAACTCATACCCTTGTATTCTCTAGGAATAAATTTAAATTTGACTAGTTAAGTTGGTTAATCACGAAGCCCTAGCAAGTTAATGCTTAACTCAGACCCTTGTATTCTCTGGGAATAAATTTAAATTTAAATTTAAATTTAGTGAGATTTTTTCAACATGCAAAATTTTTAAATTCTTAATTTAATTTATTTTAAAAAAAATTTAAAAAAACTAAATTGAAATTTCAATGTATCAATTATATTATATCTTTATGCTTTTTACTTTATTAATTAATATTAAACTTTTTTTTTAAATTTAAAAATTTATTTTTATTTTTAAAATTCAACAATTAAACTAAATCCTAGAAAATACTATCTATACAATCTTGTTATAAATCAATTTGACTTTATAATATGTTAATAGCATATTAGGTTAATCGCAACGAACCAAACTTAACTATGAGTACATTATATCTTAACTGATATTAATAGCATATTAGGTTAATCGCAACGAACCAAACTTAACTATGAGTACATTATATCTTAACTTATCAGTTAAATTGCAATAATTGTAAATTATAAAAGTTAATAATAAATTATGAGCCTCTTGGCTCAACTAGATACAAAGTATTTTCGGTACCAGGATTTTATCTCTGATTTTTCAGAACGAAAAAAGCAACATTTATATTCATATCACAATATCACAGTGGAACATTATATAAAGAAACAGTGTTCTAGCAAAACATTGCCAATGTCATAAACCAGTATTAGGCTTTGTAAGAGCATATGCATATATTCACAATGTGGAAAACAGAAAAGTGGCAAAATTGACACAAAAATGTGGAGCAGTATCATTCTGTTGGAAAATATATAACACCATCTGCGAAGGAGAACTAAATTTCACTTCGCAGAGGACACTGAATAATGCCTAGTGGCCACGCAACCTATTATCATCAACAGGAATAAGACAAAAAACAAAAGCTCAGAACTGCCAATCAAAATCTATATCACTAGAAGAAGAAGGTCTTCCATAACACAGTCATTGTTCTCCCAGAAGATTTCCATGTGCCATTTACCTATTTCCAGGAACAAGCCTTTTTTCGATAGGCTGTCAGCTAGCTGGTTTTGAGATCTTCCTATGTGCTGGATAGAAAAACCGTTTTGAAGTTGCCAATAAAACTCGATTCTCTTCAACCATTCAATTAAAAGAGGACTGTTTATGGAATCCTTTCCTAATATTTGATCGATTATGATCTTGGAATCTCCGTATATATGTAGACAGGGGATGTTTAAGAAGTTGTTGAACCATAATAAACCCCACAGTACCATTGCTTCTGCTTTATTATTGGTGCCCTTTCCTCCATTCCAGTAGAGACTGTAGTTTAGTTGTTCATTAATGGATATCCATACCACACATGGGCATACACCTTTTTGTGCAGCTCCATCAAAGAAACCCATTGGATATTCAAACATTACTTTCCTGTGCCCATCAGGTTTGACACTTGGCTGTTTGGGCTGTGGAAGAAAGATGTTGTAATTTGAAATAATTTTATGAGTGATTTGCTGAAACTCCTCTTCTTTATTTTGGAACAAGACGTTCTTCCTCCATTTCCAAATTGCCCATAGACAAATTAAGGGAATGGGTCTCTAGGAGGACTTCTGTACACTCCACCATTCCAAGAAGTCTTTAATGGAAGAATGTATTTTGAAACAGAAACCAAAAAAACTAGATAAATTTTTCCATACCTTAGTTACCATTACTAAGGTTACAAATATCTTGCTTACTCTGTTATAGGTAAACCTGGGTGCATTGTATATTGCATTAATACAAAACTCATAGGTCACATAAGGTATATCAAAGGTTCGGATTTAATTAGCATTAATGAAGCTTTGATAGTGAGAGAGTGACCTGGCAGAGCTGTGCATGCATATGATATTAAATTGTAGTAATGATAAATTATATAAATTTAATAATAATATAATATTAAATTGTAGTAATGGTAAATTATAAGAATTTAATAATAAATTACCATGTACAAAGTATCTTTTCGTACCACCTCTGATTACAAGTACTCAGGTTAGAAATATCTTGCTTGCTTTATTATAGGTAAAGCTGACTTATCTATTTCAACTAACGGATGTGTCTATTTTAAATCAACGGACAAGATTTGTTTCGAAGGGAATATTTTTAATCAAATGCAAAAATAGATGGTTGAGGACCATCATCTTGTGCGTTTACCAATTCTCAATTAATGAATCCAGTCAGATTTTAAACAAAGCAGATCAGAAAATAAAATAAACCATATTTTTAAAGAAGTTTTGCTTAAAGACAAATAGTATAAAAATCCTCAAATCTTATTTATTACTAATTAAAAAAACAAAAAATTATTTAAAATTTAATTCAAATTGGTTTAAACTTATAAAAAAATTGACTGAAAACCAATTACATATAACTAATTTCTACACATACAAACTATCTTTAATAAAAAAATATCATAAATTATTATGAAAAAAAAATATTACAATATACTAAATTTATCTACACTTATAGATATATTTATATAACAAATATGACTACTTATAAAATTATATTTATAAAAAAATATTATCAATTGTTATTGATAAAAAAAATTAAAATATATCATATATATTTTATCTTAATTTTTTTAGTAAGTTTGGTGGGACTGCATCTTTATCATGTCTAATATATCACTCTGATTAATTGAACGAGTGACTTCAATCAAGGAATGCTTTCACTTTCTTTTCCTAAATTTGGTACACTACATCTTCATCATGTCTAATATAATTATAAATAGTTATAAATCAAATATTTTGTCCTAAAAATGATTAATGAAAATAAACAATTATAGTATATGGTTTAATGCTAAAGATCTAATAAAATATGAAATGATTCCTTTGTGTAATTTAAATTTTCAAGTAAAATTTAAATTATTAATAATTATTAATTCATTGATATTATTATAATAAATTATAATATAATTTAAGATAACAAATTTATTTTAAATATTATATATTTAATAAAAAATATTTAAAATGATGTTAATTTTAATAAAAAATTATCTCAAATATGGTAAGCTTCAGTGAGTACTAATAAATATGAATGATTTTTTGTATATTTTAATTTCTAGTGTGTAAGTGAAATGCATAAAAGACGAAAATGATTTTTTTGTGTTTTGAAAATTTCCATACATATATATATTTTAAGTGTAAAGTTAAATGACTAATAAAATATGAAATAATTTTTTGTATTTTGAAAATTTACATATATATTTTAAATGTAAACTTTAAAGTGAAATGGTTAATAAAATATGATTTTTTGTGTTTTATATATATATATATATAAACTTAGCTAATTGAGTCCTAACCACCCTCTCCCCTATGACTACTTATACCCTCCCTTTAACATTTTGAGTAGATGTTTGACACGCTCTTTTTATAGAGATAAAAGGTGGCATGGGATATAAGAAAAAGCACACTAAGTCGAGCTAACTCATAAAATGACAAACCCCAGAGCATAGATACAAAGTCAAATAATTAGAGCATAAACACAAAAACAAATAATTAAAATACCGAGAAATAGAGCCCTTACCAAAAGTAACATAAACCAAATAATTAAGATACTGAGCAATAGAACCCTTAGCAGTTCTAATATAATTCACTCACTCAAAAACTCAACACTGCACCAAAACATAAAAACCATATATACAACCAAAACTAGTCAACTAACTATCATGAAAATTGGTCTTGAATATAATTCAGATTATGAATGGCGTGGAAGAGCACTGGAGAGCTCTCGGCGAACCCTAACCATGGCGGAACCTTCGGGTTTCAGAGGCGGAACAGCGGCTTTTACAACAGAGAACCCGTGATGGACAAGGATACAGGGTTATCATTGCGGGTCTGACCGCGGTTTTTTGTCTTGGTACATTATTTTATGGAACCTGCCCTCTACTGTCGCGACTGTCAGTGATTTCAACAGCAGTTTGGTGACTCTTCCGGTGGTCTTTCGCCACCCCTCGGTTCATCTGCCGTCACCACCACCATCTCCGTTCAGCTGCTTGCCCCCCCTGGTTTTGCGAAACGACAGAATATACCGGCAAGATGGTGTTTGAGGACCTCGTGGATTATGAGGAGGACCCCATGCCGGAGCAGGAAATTTGGGTTCGCAAACCCTCATCGGTTGAGGGCCCCTGGCAGCACAATCCGGGTCGGGTGACAGCTGCCGATCTGAAGAAGCAACATTCGCCACTTTCTGGAAAATGACAGCACCCAGCTATTGATGTGGCAGACCTCCCTGGCTTAGAATGCCCTCCCCTCTCTCTGGCGACTCTGCAGCTCCTTGGCTCCTGCATTCAGGCTTCCTCGTCTTTCGACTCTCCTTTGCCCTATATCCCGCAGCAAACCCCTCCACCTCCCCCTCAGCACTCCCTGCCTTCGCCCCCGCCATCCACCTCCCTGGCACAGGCTGGTCAGTCTTTCAATCTGCGACCTGAGCATTCTCATTTTCCCCCGGGCTCGTGCAACCTCAACCCCCTCTCCCCGATACGTTCTGGTTGCTTCAGCGCACCGATACCTAACCCTAGACCTTCTCTTTCGACGCAACACATCTCATCTGAACCGTGCAGGTCCCTACCCAAGGATTACCCTACTGGGCGACGCTCGGATAAGGTAAAAAAGGGTCGGTGTCTCAGAGCTGTGGACTCTGATATCAACCTGACCTTTGGAGAAGACGTACAAATGGTAGATGCTCTAGACATGGTGAGAAAAGTTCTGGTTGGTCGAGTTCGAGGTAGGAACTATTCGGTGGAGAGACTGTGTCCATGGACCGTGGAGATCTAGGGATCTTTGCTGAAAGAACTCCCTGTTATTCGAGTGCTGGCTAGGGGATGGTTCGCCCTCTGCTTTCACAGGGAGGAGTACACGGACTGGATCTTATCGTGTTACTGGCACATAGAGCTTGCCCCTGTTCTGCTGAAGAGATGGGATCCTCTCTTCGATCTCGAACGAGAACAACTAGGAGCTGGACACATCTGGGTCAGACTACCTGGTCTACCTATGTAGTTTTGGATACCACAGGTCTTCAAACATATCAGAGATGCTTTGGGGACCTACCTGGAATATAACAAGTCTTTTGAAAAAACAGGAATTATGACTATGGCTAGGATATTGGTTCACCTTGATACCAGGGCAGGGCTAGAGGAAAAAATCATGCTTCACAGGAGATACTTCTCGCGGAAACAACTCCTGGACTATGAAGGAGTTCCATTCCGCTGCAGGAGGTGCCACAAAGTGGGTCACCTTTACAAGGATTGTCCATTGAACTCCTCGGTGACCACTGAAAACTCAAAGGGGACGAAAAAAACAGGCTTCTGTAGAGTAGAACAAGGGTGAACCGGAACAAGATGTGATACCTATAGACGCAAAGGTGAATGCGACACAGAAGACAGGGAACCGGCGAAAAGCTCTGTCATCTCCTCCCAAGACTTGCTGAAAATCTACAGTGGAAGCAACCTCTCTGCCGGGTAATGAGTCTCTCCCTATATCCACTGTTCTTATTTCTAATGTTATGTTAAATATACTGCATACATCCTCGTCTCCCCTCTCATCTGCATTTTGCACTATTCCATCTATCCCCTGCTCTTTATCCCTGCCCCCTCCAACCTTCTCCACCACACCCACTCCCCTTCGGGACTTTTCCTCCCCCCTTCACTCTCATCCTCCCTCTCTAAAACCGGTTCCCATTCCTATAATCTCCGCTCCAGACCTCGAACCTCATACCTGCACCTTGGTCTGGGCCACTCCCCGGGACGGTCTAAGTTCCATAAACCAGCCAGAGGCCGACCATCCAAAATTAAATCTTCTATCAAGATCGCGGTGGCGGACGTCACTAGAGGACGACAACATACTATTGAAAGGGCGCTTAGAGATTTGGAGCCCATTAGCCAAGGTCCCTCATGATTTGGCTCTCCTACAATTGTCGGGGACTAGCCAATCCCAAAAAGAAATTGGCTCTAAAGAGACTGTTAAAGGAAACTGTCTGTGATATTCTCTTTCTACAAGAAACTCTTGGCACATCAGACAATATAACCAGAGCCCTTCAATCTATCATGCCAGGCTGGTCATTTCAGGGTATGGATGCCATAAGCAGATTGGGGGGTCTTGCAATTGGCATAAATCCCAAAATTGTTAAGCTCATTTCCACCTGGGGCGGGAAGGGTTTTTTGGGTATGGACATTTTTGTGGGAGAACTGGGACTATAGCTAAAAGTGATTAATATTTACGCCCCTAATCAGAACAGAATCGAATTTTGGCAAAATCTGTTGGAACATGATATTGTCTCTAATACCACCATTATTGGGGGGGATCTGAACTTTTCATTGGGCATGGAAGGATCCTGGGGACATCAAGCTCAAATTGATCCCATCTCTGAACAGATGAGTGTATTACTGGAAGCCTGCAATTTTGTTGATGTTCCTATGAACAAGAAATTGCCCACCTGGCACAATAGGCGGACAGGGGAGGCTGCCCTGTGCCGTAGATTGGATCATTTTTTGATTCACGAAGACCTCATCCGGCATATCCCTCTTTATCGACAATGGGTGGGAACAGGGGGATCATCTGATCACCTACCCATATTTCTACAGATCACAGGACCAACAAAAAAACCGTGTGCCCCCTTCAAATTTTTTGCTGGGCATCTAAAAGACCCTGACTTCATCAACATGGTGACTGAGTATTGGAGTGCTCAACCCCCCCTGCGGGATCAGAGGATGGCTGTGGATTTCTGTCTTCGATTAAATGAGCTCAAGACATTGACAAAGGATTGGGCTAAGAGAAAGAAGCTGAAAGAAGATCTACAACTTGTAGATATTGAAGCAAAGATAGCACAGCTAACGGATGATCAGGGGCTGGGTTTTTTAACTGAGGAAACCAAAACTCTTCTAGTTGGGTTGGAGAACCAAAAGAAAAAGAAGCTACTGGAACAGGAAGAAATTTGGTGATTGAAAAGTAGAGCCACTTGGCTTCAAGCAGGTGATGGCAATACCAAATTCTTCCACAACTATGCAAATGGAAGGAAAGCCACGAATACCATTTGGCAGATGCCCGATGAGCCAGAGGGATGGGCATCTACTCACCCACAACTCTCCAGAATGGGGATCACTCACTTCAAGAGGCAATTCACTGCGCCATCAGTCATCAACCTCTCGGATATCATCAATTTAGCGGGCCATTTTCCAAGATTTGTGGATCAGGAAGAGGCAAGGGATTTAAATCAACCTGTCACTATGGAAGAATTGGAAGGAACTCTCAAGTGGTTCAAGAGGGATAAGAGCCCAGGCCTGGATGGCTTGCCAGTCGAGTTCTATTTGGCATTTCTTGATTTACTGGGTGGAGACCTGCTCGCTGTCATAGAGGAAAGCAGAACTTCAGGTCACATCCACCCTCCCATCAACTTCACCTACTTGGCTTTAATCCCCAAGACTGACTCACCATCCTCCTTCAATGATTTTAGGCCTATATCCCTCTGCAATTGTCTGTACGAAATCATCTCTAAGATCATAGCCAACCGTATCAAGCCTATTCTATCCAAACACATCTCCCAGGAGCAATTTGCCTTCCTCCACCATAGACATATTCAGCATGCCATTGGCACTGCCCAGGAAGCCCTCCACTCCATCAAACTTAGAAATCTCAAAGGACTCACTCTCAAAATTGACCTGTCAAAGGCCTTTAACAAAGTGAATTGGCTGTATATCAAAATGATAATCACTCACCTGGGTTTCCCCCCAGCGTTCACCAATTGGATCATGGGGTGCATCTCCTCTGTATCATTTGCCATTCTTATTAATGGTTCAGCATCTCCCATTTTCAACATTGACAGAGGGATAAGGCAGGGATGCCCGTTATCACCTCTTCTTTTCCTATTGGTCATGGAAGGTTTAAGCAGACTTATCATTTTGGAGAAAAGAAGCGGGGGCCTTCAAGGTCTTAAAATCACGGAGCAATTCTACCTGACACATCTACTCTTTGTAGATGATATTTTGATCTTCTTGAATGGCAGTGTCAGAGATTTGACCTCTCTGAATGAGATTCTGAATCTGTTCTGTAGAGCTACGGGTATGGAGATCAACAGGGAAAAATCTACCATCTCATTATCTGCATGCACCATTCAGGAATCGCAGATCGCCTCACAAAATTTTCCCTTTCAAGCAACTGATTTGATGGGAGGATTAAAATATCTAGGCTTCAGATTAAAACCAGATGGGTATAAGATTGCAAACTGGACCTGGCTTATCACTAAAGTGGAGAAGAGAATAAATTGTTGGTGTCATAAATTCCTATCCAGGGCAGGAACACTGATCCTCATTAAATCGGTCCTCGAAGCCACCCCGGTGTACTGGATGTCACTTGCCTGGATCCCTCGGGGAATTCTCCACCGCATTCAACAAATCTGTTGTCGATTCCTTTGGAATGGTAGCAAAGAGGGCAGACCTTTTGCCTGGGAAAATTGGAAAAGGATAGCTACTCCGAAGAAGTGGG
>APFE030118450.1:617-29958 GCA_000404065.3 Pinus taeda
TCATGATCTAGCTGAGGCAGGCATTCCCATGCTCAGCTTTATAAATTCATTTTCATGTACATAGGACAGACAACCGTCTGTATGGCAGACTGATGATTTTGATAGAGTCATCATCCTTTGATTTGGATGATCATCTATGTAGCAATGATGTACATTTGATGTCTTTATTTTCCTGAATATATCATAGCACGGATGGATGAAACTAGATCCAGGGTCTTCAAACTCATTCAATCTTCGCCCGAAGTACAAGTCGATCCATCTGAAAAAATGTTCTGGAGTCAAACATGGAAATACATCACCTAATTACCAGCCAATGATGTAAGTTGTTAATAGGCGCAAGAGGAATCACTGATAATGATGATGACCATCAAGGTACGACAGTACAATTCACGTGGTGTAAAAATGGGACTTGGTGTCGAACACCACGCAAAATCTTTCGGTTGAAGGCCATTGATGTAAACCTGTCGCCGGAAGTGAGAAACTTGCCATTGAGGCATGCAAGTTTCAAAGTACTGAAAGGGTTGTCCCTAGGTCAACTTCTTGGATAATGAGCTGTCGTCGAAAAAAAAGTGACCCGTTGTAGAGGGCCTTAATGAATCCCACATCTACGACACAGAATGGAGCAAATGATTTTGTGGAGGTGAAAATGATCTGATGATACAGGGTTCAGGGTGGTGGTCATGAAAGAATGAAGGGTGAAGGTATTGCAGCAGATGAGATGCAAGCTGGGTTGGTGAATCCTCTGAGCAACTTCTCTTGAATATATCGGTGACACTGAAATGGATTGGTAGCGTTAACCACAAAAATGGATGGTACGGTGGACCAATGGTGATATGACTAGTGAACGGAATAACCCAACTCGACTCAATCATGGTGATGGAATGAAAGTGTCATGTTCAAGAGCGATTTCCTACCAATAAAGTTTCTTCAAGTTTTCTTCCCAATTTTTCCCTAGTCATTGCTGACTAGTACCTCTTTAGTTTTGTCAAGCTTGAGGAGGATAACATATGCTTGTTCTATAATTTTCCCTTTAGGCAAACCCGTTGCTATGTTTTAACGAGCCTAGTGACAGTGAAACTCGTTCTTGTCTATATAGACAAGTTTGTCGCTATTGGTTTTAACGAGTTTAACGACAAAGACAACTCGGTCCTTTTTCAATTTTAGAGAGTTTGAAAAGGGACGGAAAAGAAACTCCAGTAATCCTTTTTCATCATATAATCCCTTAAGTCTGAAAAAGTATAAAATAATATGAAAGGGATGAATTTTTTATAGTTTTAACGAGCCAAACAAGACAAGCGCTCGATATTTTTGTGTAACAATCCCTCAGGTACAAAAAGATTAAAATCTAGAGGAGGGATAGCACTTCCGATAGCTTTAACGTGCTGGAGAGGCCAATTGCTCAACAATCTTTTCATATTTTATGAGTCAGATGAAGAGAGCTTAAAGGAGACTCGTGTTTTGAGGAACGAGTGATATTTTCGGGTAGTAGCTGGTTCCAGGTAAGGTTTGGAACTTTCCAATCACGACAATGTCAAGAGGATGGCTTACAAAATCACTCATCGCAACTGTTCCTCAAAAGGGTAAACAATCAAATGGAGGCGTATGATCGGCTAAAAGCTGATGATAATGCATTCACAATGGTTATTTACCGGAGATTGGTTCGTTTTTTAATGAGCTTAAACTCTGGTGGAACATGTGCTCATTTCTTAGGTTTAATTTTTAACGAGCTTGAACTTTGCGTAAAACTGCTCGTGACGGGTTTATTTTTTAACGAGCTTGAACCCTGCAGTAACACTACTCGTGGCCTGGTTTATTTTTTAATGAGCTTGAACCATGCGACAACATATGCTCAGATTCAGTTTCATGTTTACACAATCTTGAAATGAAAAACTATGCTTGTTATAAGTTCGCATGCCCCCATCATAATAACACAAATTGAGGTGCATGCCCCCCAAGCTTCATTGCATTCAACACGGTGGTTGGAATGAAGTTTTACCTTCGAGATCTTTGAAAGACTCAACTTGGATTTGGAAAGGGAGTTGTTTTATTTTTTTAATGAGGTTGACACAGTAAAAGAACTATCCTCATAATCCACTGTATTTACAGTATTTGATAGAAAATAAAAAACTGAAGGATGATTAAGGTTGCCGGAATAATCTTCATGGTAATCCGGAAGATGGGAAGATGGTGGTAATCTTCCAATAGTGCCTCTCCTATCATCATTGACTGAATGATTCCTTCATCTGTAGAATGTATATGCGACCAAGGATATGAAGAGATACCATATTCCTTATACCTATCTATCCAAACACTCGATGAGCGTTGATTTGGGTTTGCCCCCCAGGCCAAGAAAATTGATCGCTACAATATTTCTAAAATGGCAATGATCCATGCTGTCAAAATGTTCAGGAATATTCTTAATCTAGAAGATTTCATATTGTAGGTTCCCACCGTGGCCACTTCCGTCAGATTGTTTGGAGGCGGTAGGGAAAAAGTACTCATCAATGTAGGGTCTTTTAGTAGGCCTACTCCAATATTTTGAAGCGACTGAGAGTTTCCGTGTATCATCAGAATGCTTCCCGTAACTTGTGAACTGTTGGGGAGAAAGGTTTGTTGGTCGACGATTGTAATCCCTCCTTGAAAATGAAATGCAATCTTTTTGAAGTATGTCGACACAACAACAACCATAGCATAAATCCAGGGCCTTCCCAGTAGGATGTTGTAATCGAGGTTTCCATCGATAACTTCAACATCAATTTCAAATATTTTTCCCCCCAGTTCGACTTGCAAGTTACTTAAAATCCCGTATGGAGTGTATGTTCATCCATCAAATGCTTTTAACATCATTGACGATCGCGACAAGGGTGGTGAGCCTAAAGTTTTCCAGCAACTCATTGACATGATACATGTAGATGCCCCCTCATCAATAATCGTTCAATGAATAGTTTTGTTGAGGGCTTTCACTTGAATAAGGAAAGTGAGTTGAGCTAGTAATTGAGGGTCATATCCTTTATGATTAAAGGCCACAAGTTTGGAATCCGCTGGGTCAATACCACCTATTGCTGATAATAGAGCCTACTTCTAGGAGGGGCAATTTTGTAGTACCTCAAGTGTCGACATAGCAGACGGCGATTGGGCCAGGTCCTCTACTATATCATAATTCTATGTTGCTCTGGCACGAGGATTAAATACCGATTTGTGTACTACTCCCTTCGGTGGCTTTATTGTTAGCTCAGGAATGATGGGTGGCACAACTTCGGTTGAAGTTGTTGTCAAACTACTAGGTTGATCAGTAGCCTTGTTGTTCAACAGCTGTGGATTCCCGTAATCTTTATTCCTTGTCGATATGAAAGCATCATTTTTCTATTTTGAAATGGACAACATAAGCACTTGGGATGGGGAAGCATTGTCACTAGCAACTAGATTTGTTCCTGGGTTTGGAAACAGATCAGTCAATATTGCTGAGGTTTTTGAACTCTTAAAAAGTTTTTTAACTTCAGATTTATGTGGACAATCTCTCGTCCAATGATCCTCATCACATATCTAACACCCTAAAGGGGGTTTCCTTTTCCTAGAAGGGTTTGCAGAAGATTTTTCAGGAGATTACTCCTCTTCTTTCTTCTTTTTCCCTTTCTTTTTCTTCTTGCCCCCTGGTTGATTCAGTTCTTTGCCTTTGTCTGTCGACATGGCATTTACCTTCGAGGCGAGAAGTTCTTCATTTGCATTTTGACTAGAAACCGTACGAGCTTTCTTCGATGTAGCCTTTACGGTTTTTGTGCTAGTCAAACCTATCACACCATCGCTGACATGAGAGTCCTTGTTTGATTTAGGAGGAGGAGGAATGAAAAATTCCAGTCTAGGAGCATAAGGTATTTTGTCATAGAGCATGTCAGACTGAGTATAGATCAAGTCTAGATATTGTGCATGAGCAACGACTTGCCCTTCAGTGATGACCCCTCCCTTTGCCACATCTTCTATGATAGAAGGTAACAATGACTTAATAAACCATTAAGCTAAAAGCTGATCAAGAACATATGTTTTTACCATTCTACGGCGACGCCGCCACTCATGGATATGATCAGATATGTGAGTGACTGTCATCTGTGAATAGTATAAATATTCGTCGATACTGCAGAGAAGGATCTCAGCCGAGTAGGGATGGCAAGATCAACATTCGAGATGTTACTGACCAGTCCCTGAGGACCATTTTATTCACCTTTGCTAGACTGGCTGGTAGTGTGGCTCTTCACTTGGCCAATAGGTCCTATATGTAGTATGCCTTAGAATGCCTTGAACCGAAGGTGTTCATCTGGTGTGATGCAGTACTTTCGGTGATAAAAGAACAACTTACCAAGGTAAAAAATGGACAATCTAAGAACTTTGGTTATGGTTCCATTTTGACCACTTTCGCCTTGGAGAAGATCCCACTAATGCAGCCACAGTACATTTCACTTGGTTTGGCGCCACCGACTGAGCCACGGATGCAGAGATGGGTTGAACTTATGGCTCGACATGCTAGTCAGCCACAAGTTTCTTTCTCTGATGCCTTCTTTGAGTGGTTCAATCATCAAGAGATGGTTTATCCTGAGTGTCCTTATGCTAGTATGGATTTTCGGTGTGACCCAGATTTGGTGCTGCCGGCTGGTGAGCAGTGGAGTGACATAGGTAAAATTTCTAACCGTATCCCTGTTTATTGCTTTTATAATGTTCTTGTGCTTTCTTTTATCAAGAATAATCAAAAAATCATGTGCTCATGCAGATATCAGACTAGTGCGATCATCAGTGCGCCATTTATCAGCTTCAAGTTTTCTTCCCAATTTTCCCCCGTGGAGTCACCATTTTGTTATCGGGAAATCTAGTGTCTATGCAAATCTACTAGTCCCACTAAGATGGGTAGCTATCTTAGAAATAAACATATTAAAGACTTTCGTTTTCCTTTACGAGAAGTAGATAGGACAGGAGCAAAGAATACCAACCTCAATCTCTCACTCAGTTCCTTGCTTGTTCCTCCTCTTCTCTGACAGATCTTTGCTACTCTTTCCTTAACCACTTCACTTCAAAGAGTACCTGTAAAGTCAAAGTAGCATAATACCTTCAAAGTGCAAAGATCTACAATCATAAACAATATAGGACCAGATATATATTGACCACACAAATGCATATATATTATCAAACATACAAGAATGTGGAGGGAAACTTGAATAGCTTTATTGATGTAAAGATTCGAAGAGAGGATTACAACCCATTGATCTGACCCAGCATCATCCTCCCAGCATGAAAGCCCTTCTTCACCTCATGAAAAGCTTAGATCACCCAACACTATGATATTCCACCAGGAAACCAAGAACACTTCCTTACAAGATACAATATTCCAGCCTCTGGATCTCTGGATGAGGGATCCATATATAGATGATGGCAGGGGGTGAGTCAACTTCTAGGATTTTGATTAGTGTCTTCTCTCTGATATTTCTTGATTCCACTAGGAGATTGATGATCTCTTACTCATCCCTGGGCGAATTCAGAGAGGCAAGTGTCACAAGAGAAGTTTCTAGAAGATTCCATGATCATCCACCTTGAAAACTGTCTCTGCCATTTGTCTACTCTCATCCATCGCACCCTACATAAGGGCTTTTCAGTATGCATCACACTTTTTGCACTGAGCAGGTGAGATGCATCGCACCCTCTGCACTGAGTAGTTTGTATGGTCTAGTTTTGACCAGTTATGAGCGGTTTTCTGTGGAGAACTTCTGGCAGATGATGTAATCAGCTGACCTTGTTCCTTTAGGGCATGAAACAACACTTTTAGGGACTCAGAAGCCCTTGGTTTATGGACATATGTGATTGGGGTTGTAGTGCCCAAATATGTCTATAACAGTTGCCCCCTAAAGCATGAGGTCGTAGATCTTTGATCTCAGGTGAAATGCTTTATCATGAGGATCCGAGGTTTTTCGAACTGGAAGGTGACTAATAAGATACAATAAAATACATTATCTTCATAACATTTTCATGATCTAGCTGAGGCGGGCATTCCCATGCTCAACTTTATAAATTCATTTTCATGTACATAGGATAGACATCGTCTATGGGCAGACTGATGATTCTGATGGCCATCATCCTTTGATTCAGATGATCATCTGTGCAGCAATGATGTACATTTGATGTCTTTATTTTCCTGAATATATCACAGCCTGGATGGATGAAAATAGATCCGGGGTCTTCAAACTCATCCAATATTCGCCAAGAGTACAAGTCAATCCATGTGAAAAATGTTCTGGAGTCGAACATGGAAAGAGATCGCCTGATTACCAACCAATGATGTAAGTTGTTAACAAGCACGAGAGGAATCACCGATAATGATGATGACCCTCAAGGTACTACAGTACAATTCGCGTGGTGTGAAAATGGGATTTGGCGTCGAACACAATGCAAAATCTTTCGATTGAAGGCCATTGATGTAAACCTGTCGCCAGAAGTGAGAAACTTGCCATTGAGGCATGCAAGCTTCAAAGTACTGAAAGGGTTGTTCCTAGGTCGACTTCTTGGATAATGAGCTGTCGTCGACAAGAAGTGACCCATCATGGGAGGGTCTTAATGAATCCCACATCTACGACACGGAATGGAGAAAATGATTTTGTGGAGGTGAAAATGATCTGATGATACAAGGTTCAGGGTGGCGATCATGAAGGAACGAAGCGTTAACGTATTGCAGTGGGTGAGACACAAGCTGGGTTGGTGAATTCTTTGATCGAATTCTCTTGAAAATATCGGCGACACTAAAATGGATTGGTAGTGTTAACCCAAAGATGGATGGTACGATGGACCAACGATAGTATGACCGGCGAACGGAATAACCCAACCTGACTCAATTGTGGTGATGGAGTGAAAGTGTCATGTTCAAGAGCGACTCGCTACCAATAAATTTTCTTCAAGTTTTCTTCCCAATTTTCCCCAGTCATTTCTGACCAGTACCTCTTTATTTTTATCAAGCTTGAGGAGGATAACATATTCTTGTTCTATAATTTCCCCTTCGGGCAAACCCATCGCTATGTTTTAACGAGCCTAGTGACAGTGAAACTCATTCTTGTCTGCATGGACAAGTTTGTTGCTCTTGGTTTTAATGAGTTTAACGATAAAAGATAACTCATTCCTTTTTCAATTTTAGAGAGTCTAAAAAGGGACAGAAAGGAAACTCCAATAATCCTTTTTGTTATATAATCCCTTAAGTCCGAAAAAGTATAAAATAATACAAAAGGGATGAATTTTTGATAGCTTTAACGAGCCGAACATGACAAGCGATCGTTCTTTTTGTGTAATAATCCCTCAGGTCCAAGAAGATTAAAATCTAGAGGAGGGATAACACTCCCAGTAGCTTTAACGGGCTGGAGAGGCCAACTGCTTGGAAATCTTTTCATATTCTACGAGTCAGATGAAAAGAGCTTAAAGGAGACTCGTTTTTGAGGAACGAGTGATATTTTCGGGTAGCTGCTAATTCTAGGTAAGGTTTGGAATTTTCCAATCACAGCAGTGTCACAAGGATGGCTAACAAAATCTCTCTTCACAGCTAGTCCTCAAAAGGGTAAACAATCAAATGGAGGTGTATGATCGGCTAAACAGAGTGGAGGTGATGGTAAGAACACAACCAGGGCTCAAAAGCTGATGATAATGCATTTGCAATGGTTATTTACCAGAGGTTGGTTCATTTTTTAATGAGCTTAAACTCCGGGGGAACATTTGCTCATTTCTTAGGTTTAATTTTTAACGAGCTTGAACTTCGCATAAAAACTGCTCGTTCCAGTCGTATAATAAGGATGTCTCACCAATAGGTTCAATTTTTAAGGAGCTTTCACCATTCGAAACTTTACTCCGCTCCCTTTCACATGCAAGCTAGGAATGACCAACTACTGTCCTAGGGGTTAACTAACTACTAAGGTTAGTTAGGAAAACTCTTCCTTTACTTTGTCGATGCCATCTGGCCCCTGCAAAGGTGAACGGTCGATCCGACCAATCACCTAACTTAAGTAGTTGAAGTCAGCAAAACTATGGGGTTAACGTTACGCTGGTCGCTTTTCACTTGCGCGCAAAAAGGTTTGCATGCCCCTGGGTATAGTGAAGTAGAGTTTCCAGGTTACCTTTCAATTTGCAGACAAAACATTTGTTCTATCGGGAAATTCCTACCTTCTAACGAAGGTATCTTATTCCGGTCTAATCCCATTTTCCTAAATGGATGGGTGTATCAGACTAGTCATATATCTTCCACGGAAACTTACCCTATACCTGAAGTTTTCCTGCCGAAGCAGACCAGGGTGCATGCCCCCTGGGTTTCAGTCATGGCCACCAAATTACTCGCACTCTTCAGGTGGATGGACTGGAGATTGATGAGAATTCCTTGCGTGAAAAGACCAGTTAGGGATGGCATTTGGCTATTAGCTATGTGTGAGCTGGGGAATGAAAGTTGGTCTACGAGCTAGACCACTTGGCCTTCATGCGGAAAACACATTACTTGAAAGAGTGAGGAGACAATGGCTCCCATGCTATAAATATAGTCACACCCAAGGAGCAGATTATAATCTAAAGGTCCTTGGACTACCATTACGTTCAGATACACGGTTTTCCCTCTCAAAGTTATAGGCAAACTTGGAAGGAACCCTAACAGTTGACTGGTTCCTCTGTCAAAGCCTGTTAGATTTTGCATCTCAGGTAGAAGCGATGGCGAACCAAGCGCTTTCCAAGCAGTCGAGGAAAAGATACTCCCAGAAGCCCCTTCATCTATGATGGTATCGACCATGACCATTCTGTAGATTTGTACAATGATTCGGAATGGTACATTAGATGGTAAACGGGGTCTGCCTAGTAGATTCCAATCGAAGGAAACAACTAGGTTCCTCAGAGGTGGGACCGAATAAACGAACGGATATGACCTTGACGAACTTCCTTCCTACAGTAAAGGCATGGGTAGATTGCCCCCATTGTTCATCGGAGTCTATGTTTATGAAAATAATTTGAATGGTGTCATTCTCATTCTCTTCGATGACTCTATCATCTGAAGATGGACCTTCCGAAGGCAAGACCGGGTCGGCTGCTATCTCGACCTTTTGACTTTTGTCTGGTATGGATTCAGAGGGTTTATCTTCAATGATAGATGCTTTGACTGACCAAAAAGTTGTTTCAGTTGGATTTTCAAGTAGCAATGGGCTCGACAAGAGTTCTTTGTACCCAGGAGGAAGCTGTAGCGGTGAAGCAGGACGGTTATCCAAGACTCTTTTAGCTTCATCCAAGAAGGGAAAACGATGGATGGCATGATTACCTTCACATAGTTTGCAAGGAAATTTACATTTTCCTTTCTGTCCAAAGACTTCATTTTCAATATTTAATGGTGTACTCTCAACATGATCGTCATAGGTTGATGACACTGGGTTGTGCAAACGAGGAGAACAGTCCCTTAAGATCTGAGGGATGCAAGGACAATCTTGATGATAGTGGTCTCACTTGCAAATGACACATGGAGATTTAGCCTTGGACGGTGCAGTGTGTGGATCATGATGCGTGGTTGCCCCTTTTTGCCTTTGGCACCTTCTTCTTTTTCTCCTTCCCTTTCTTCTTCTTCTCAGTTACTTGGTTTTTAGCTTTACCAACTTCACCAAGCGAAGAGGAAGGAGGGGAGGGAGAAACAAGTGAAGCAAAAGGTTGGGGGGTAACTCTAGTGTCATCCAGTTGCTAACTTGATTGCTCAGGAATCATGGTGGTTTGAATGATAGAGGTCGAGAAGATCCATATTGGCAAGCCGATTGTCAGTGCTTGGAGGGACATGTGTCCATATGGGGTGCACCAACATTTCCCCAAGAGGAGAAAGGACTAGGATTTCCCTCAAGGGGAAATCCTTGGTTGGTGGACTCCATTTTTCTCAACCTAAGACCAATGAGGGAACAATGACGTTATTCCGATAAAAATAAATTTTAGGCACTTTGACACAACTTGCTTTTTCAATTTTTAAGAGTCGAGAAAAAGCTAAATATGACTCTAGTCGCCTTCGATTTTTAATGAGCCTGAAGTGACAAGTGCTCAGATGGACCTTTTCCTTTAACGAGTCTGAAAAGGAATGAAAGAGACTACTCTGGAAATATAGACACATGGATTACCAAACCAATCACAAAACTACAGAATACTTTTTATTGTACGGTAGCCAATCTTTCCAAATGTTGTGTTCAGTGCATTGCGATCGATAGGGCAGCAGACACGACTTCCTAAGGATAAAGGATATAGCCTATTGTGGTCTCCCAATATATACTCGACGGTACGTGGGAGCACAAGTCCGTACTGGCACTTGTCGTCTCAAAGAGGAGGAATCACCCAACCTATGATGAAAGCGATAGTTACCAGGCTTTACGATGTCAAAATATGTCTCTAGCCTAGACTTCTAAATGTTGTGCGTTAGGTTCCAAAGCGTTTTTATGTTCATTGAATTTATTTTACAGTTGATCTTTCTTAAGAAGTTTGCCTTTCAGGTTCACCGTGTGATGTAGATATGCAATTCCTAAAATTTAGTCTAAGATGATAAACAATCGTTTAATCTTCTTTTGCAATGAAAATCCTAGCTACTAAGGAAAGAGAAACAAGATTCTTTCAACATAGAGCAGAGAGCACACACTAGATGCACTATCCTAAATCAAAATCAACAAGTAGTCTAAATGAAAATGCAAATGCATGTATTTGTTTTCGCTTTCTTAATGTGTGAATGACAAAAAGAATGCTAAGTACAAATTTGAATTGTTTCAAGCAATAGTACTAACGATTTTCTTTCCAAAAGACGAAAGGAAGATAATGATGACACTTTGCAATTTTGAATTGAAAACTGCTTTCGACACTTGAAAAACTATTAATTCAAATCAAATACAAGAGTAATAGTGTAATTAACCATCAAGAACAATAGGATTCTTTTCTTTGACTGAAAACAACACTTGCGACACTTCCAAATCAAAAGACGACAGCTTGATTACGATACTTCTTTTTAAAGGAGAACCGTAAATGGCGAACAATACATAAAAAACATTTACAGTTCTTTGTACTATGGAGGTTGAATCATGCAAAGGAAGGGAGATTCCACAGTGGTATACTGGTCAAAGACAACAAAAATCCTGACTAAAGCTGAAGAGAGTGAACAAAAAGCCAAAATCTGGAAGCAGAAGAGGTCTTATCTGATCACCGCACCTGTAACACAGGGAAAGAGAGATGCATCTCACCTACTACATACGAGATGTGCGATGCATCCAGATTCCCAAGAGGAGAAGGTGCGATGGTCCAGGGACGAGACTTCAACTGGGTTCTTGGTCACAGTTTGCAGCTCAGTTTAGGGATTTAAGCCAAGCAAATGATAATCAGTAAATGAAAATCATAGGGGCTGATCTAATGAGGCTACTTGAGCTACCACCAGGGAAATTAGGATGTTTGCAAATCAATTGTTCAGTTTATAAAAAAAACCCAGAGATCGAATGAAGTAACATTGATCTACTTTGCACTTGCATAGCAAATGCAGTTCGAAAGCTAGATGGCTTGACTTCAGGCTCCGTCTGCAAGTTTATAAAGCAAACAAATATAGACAAGCAAACAAGCTATTCAGTCCCCAGTGGAGCCGCCATTTTTTTATCAGGAAATCTAGTGTCTATGCAGAGCTGCTAGTCCCACTAAGACGGGTAGCTATCTTAGAAACAAACAGAATAAAGTTACTTTCGTTTTCCTTTACGAGAAGTAGATAGGGAGGAGCAAAGAATACCAACCTCAATCTCTCACTCGGTTCCTTGCTTGTTCCTCCCATTCTCTGATAGATCTTTGCTGCTCTTTCCTTAACCGCTTCGCTTCAAAGAGTACCTGTAAAGTTAAAGCAGCATAATACCTTCAAAGTGCAGATATCTATAATCATAAACAATATAGGAAGAAATATATTGACCACACAAATGCATATATATTATCAAACATACAAGAATGTGGAGGAAAACTTGAATAACTTTATTGATGTAAAGATTAGAAGAGAGGATTACAACCCATTGATCTGACCTAGCGTCATCCTCCCAACATGAAAGCCCTTCTTTGCCTCGTGAAAAGCTTAGATCACCCAACACTATGATATTCCACCAGGAAACCAACAACACTTCCTTAGAAGATACAAGATTCCAGCCCCTTGACTGTCATGGACATCTATTTTTTGACCGGTTTATCGAGGCGTGGTGCCCTTCTCTCACAATCAAGTTCCACCCGTGGGGGCAAATCCGTGAGGGATTATATTCACCGATACTGTAGAGAAGGATCTCAGCCAAGTAGGGATGGCAAGATCAACATCCAAGATGTCACTGATTGGTCCTTGAGGACCATCTTGTTCACCTTTTCTAGACTGGCTGGTAGTGTGGCTCTTCACTTGGCTAACAGGTCCTATATGCAGTATGCCTTAGAATGCCTTGAACTGAAGGTGTTCAACTGGTGTGATGCAGTACTTATAGTGATAAAAGAATAGCTTACCAAGGTGAAATATGGGCAATCTAAGAACTTTGGCTATGGTTCCATTTTGACTGCTTTCACCTTGGAGAAGATCCCACTGATGTAGCTGCAGTACATTTCACTTGGTTTACCGCCACTGACTGAGCCACGGATGCAGAGATGGGTTGACCTTATGGCCCGACATGCTGGTCAGCCATAGGTTTCTTTCTCTAATGCCTTCTTTGAGTGGTTCGATCGTCAAGAGATGGTTTATGCTGAGTGTCCGTATGCTGGTATGGATTTCTGGGGTGACCTAGATTTGGTGTAGCCGGCCGGTGAGCAGTGGAGTGCCATAGGTAAAATTTCTAACCATATCCCTGTTTATTGCTTTATAATGTTCCTGTGCTTTCTTTTATCAAGACTAATCAAAAACTCATGTGCTCATGCAAATATCATATTGGTGCGACCAGCAGTGCGCCTGAGAGCACTAGTTGTCGTTCCACCAGGAGAGGCTGTAGGGAGGGTTGTCCTTCGCGACCTAGATGTGGCCGAGACTCTTGCAACATTGCAAGATCAAATTGAAGGTCTCACTCTTGGTATCCTGGATGTGAGGACTAACGAGCTGCCTCTGAGATTACAGCGACATACTATTGGCATGCCACGTTGATGGACTAGGCTTTACGCATGATTGCACATGCGGTGACTTGTTATCACCAGCACCATTAGACTAGGGTGCCCACTAGCATTTTGAGTTTTTGGGTCATTTGACTGATTTTGTCTTGGACACAGAACACTATATGTAAACCATAAATAATTATAGATATATTTTTGATTTTCGAAGCTTCATTTTGGTTAAGTTACATGATCCTGATGCAAATATTGATGAAATGCTTTTCTTTTATAAATGTTGCAAATGTCTATCTAACACATAATTTGCTAATGAATTTGTTAATGTGTTTAAGTTTCTGGAAATATGTTGATATTGGATAGAATCGAATTGTCTTTCCAGAATATTGACCCTTAGGAACATTCGATAGATGGCTGGATTTCGTACAGAATAGACACTGGTGAGTTGTAGGATGACGAGCTGTGAGTCTAGCCTGATAACAAGTCGACGTATGCCATGCGCGATGTCATCAGAGAGGAGCACTATCAATGCACTGTATTCAATGATGTTGTTCATTGATCAGCGAATACATACCCCTTTGAAACTCACTAACTCGCCTCTTGGATCAAAGATGGCCCAGGCCGCAGAAGATAGGTTCCATGAACTACGGCTCACTCCGTCGGCATATCCAACAAATGATTCCAATGGGTTCGACATCTGTAACAAATGCAAAAGTGGATTACCTAACCAAAAATGATTTCTCTTAGCGAAAACAAAAATGTAACAAAAGAATAGGGGTTACTATACTAAGTTAAGCATAGTAATGCTTAAGGTACAACCCGTTGCGGGGTTGTGCTAGTGGAATCCCATCATAATCAACTAACTCGTAGGCTCTTTTTTCCAATACACACTTGACAATATGGGGGCCCATCCATAAAGACTTGAACTTACCTGCTCCCAACTTATCAGACTCCTGGTCATAAACTAAGACCATGTCACCTTCTGAGAAGACACGGGGTTTGACATTCTTGTCAAACTGTGCCTTGACCCGTATCTTATGGGCTTCGTTAGCCAAGTTGGCATCACAACGGGTTTCATCCAATTGGATTAATTCCAAGAAATGAGCCTCCTCTTCTGAAGTTTCGGGGAGAAGGCTGACTGTGAGCTTGAGGGACGAGATTTCCCACTGAACTGGTAAGATTGCTTCTAGGCCATACACCAGCTGAAAGGGTGTAAACGCGGTTGCATTTCTTACCAATGTTTGGTATGCCCATAAGGATGAGTATAGGATTAGGTGCCAACTTCATTTATGGACTCCAATCATCCTTTGCAGCATACGCGTCAGGACTTTGTTGATTGCCTCAACTTGCCCATTAGCTTGCGGATAATATGGAGTAGAGCTGTCGTGGGACAGTCCTAATTTGGTAGCCAACTCAACCATCATGTGATTGCGAAAATGCGATCCATGATCTATGACTATAGCTTGTGGAACACTGAATCTGGAGACTACATGATTGAAAAAGAAAAGAGCAGTCGTTTCGCCACTGTTGTTTAATGTAGGCATCGCCTCAGCCCATTTCATAAAATAGTCAACTGCGACTATGATATACTCATGCCCCCCGGTCAAGGTTGGGTTACATGTCATGAAATCTAGCCCCATTTGTTGAATGGTCCAACAACGACTACAGGTTGCAAAGGTGCGGGTGGTATTCTGGTTTTGCAATCAAAGATTTGACAAGCATGGCAACTTCTGACTGTGGTTATGCAATCCTTGAACATTATTGGCTAGAAGTATCCTACTCATAAAATATTTTGCGCTGTAGCATAACCAGATTGATGCCCCCCACATGCGCCTGAATGACAATCATTCAGGACTTTTTCAACCTCCTCATGGGTGAGGCACCTCCGCAGAACTGTATCGATACCACGACGGTAAAGTGTATCACCGATGATCATGTAGTCTTTTGCTTGGTATCGAGTACATCGTTGTTCTGAATGGTATGTATTAGGAATATATGTTTGGGTTTGGAGATAGATGATGATATCTCCATACCACGGATCACATGAAGATATCAGAAACAAAGATTCATCCACGATTGTTGTATTGGATGTTGAATCATTGGACGATGATGGGAGATCGCATAGTAACTCCGCGAAAACCAGAGCTTTCTTTGATTTGGATTTTACGAATTCTAGATCAAACTCTTGCAAAATTGCTATCCATTTGGAATATTTGCCCCCTAGTAACTATCGCGACAAGATATAAGTCATTGGGTTGCGATATGACAAAATGGTAGTTTTTCGAAAGAGGATATAGTGTTGAAATCTCTGTATCGCTTGAACAGCTGCAAGAGCCAGCTTTTCAACATAGGAGTACTTGGTTTCTGTATCATTTAAGTTTCGACTTAAATAATATATAGGATGTTCAATTCCATCGTCTTCTTGAACTAAAACCATTGCTATGGTCGTATCTGCTGCAGCCAAATACAGGTTAAAGTCTTTTTGATAATCAGGAGCATACATTAATGATGTTTTTATTAGGGATTCTTTTAAAGCATCAAAGGAAGCTTGCGTGAACTAATTCCAGAAGAAGGGTGCTTCTTTTTTCAACAGAAAAGTATAACCTTTAGCAAGTTCGGCGTAATTTGGAATGAACCTCCTCAAAAAATTTTCTTTCCCTTGGAGTTTTTGAATCTGAAGCAAATTTGAAGGTGGAGGCAAATCAACGATTGCCTGAACCTTACAAGGGTCGAGACGGATCCCATATTTTGAAACTACAAAGCCAAGTAAACGACCAAAACCAACAAAAAACACACATTTGTGTGGATTGAGTCGTATCTTGTAGTGTTGGCAACATAGAAATATTGCTCTCAAATGCTACGGATGATCGGTCCGCTTTCGTGAATGAGCCAGAAGATCATCGAGATATGGTTGAACGATGTTCTTGATGTCATGGAAGGCGTAATTCATTGCCCTCTGAAAGGTTGCCCTTTCATTATTTAAACCAAAAGGTAGCTTGCGGTAAGCGAATGTGCCCGATGGACAAATAAATGTAGTCTTTGACTGGTCCTATGGCCGGATATTTATTTGATTATACCCCGAAAATCCATCCATAAATGAAAAGATTTCACATCCGGCGCATTCATCAATTATCTAGTCAATGAAGGGTGTAGGGTAGTTGTCTTTTGGACAAGCTTGGTTTACATCCCTATAATCGACACACACTCTTATCGTTCCTTACTTTTTCATTACAGGAGCAATATTTGATACCCAATCAGTTAGAGGAATTGGGTAAATGAAACCAGCATGGAGAATATTTTCAACTTCTCCCTTGATGGCAGCGGCTTTCTTGGGGTGCACCTGCCGAAGCCGTTGTCGTACTGGTTTGACATATGGATACATCTTAATTTTGTGTTCAACTATACTCGTGTCAATGCCTGGCATTTCTTCATATGACCATGCAAAGACATTTCCGAACTCGCGAAGGAGAGCGTAATATTTTTCCAGTTCTAAAGGAGAACAAGATTTGCTGACATGAATATTCTCTACAACATTTGGTTTGGTCGAGATATTGATGGCGATAGTCTCTCAATATTGAACAAGTTTCACTCGGAATCCACCGTATTTATAGTATTCGATATGAAATCAAATATTGAAGGATGATCAAGGTCACTGGAACAATCTTCTTTATAATTTGGAAGATGGGAACGATGGTGGTAATCTTCCCATGGTGCCCCATCAATCATCATTGACTGAACAATTCCTTTGTCTATAGAATGTACATGCAACCAAGGATCTGAAGGGGTACCATATTCCTTAGACCTATCTATCCAAACGCTTGATGAGCATTGATTTGGGTTCACCTCCCATGCCGAAAACATCGATTGCTACAATATTTCTATTGGGCTTGGAGGCAAAACCTCGTGATGATCCATGCTAACATGATGATTGGATATCTTCTGAATGGAAGACACCATATTACAGGTTCCCACCGTGGCCGCTTCCGCCAGATTGTTTGGAGGCGGTAGGGAAAAAGTACCCATCAATGTTTAGTCTTTTAGTAGGCCTACTCTGATATTTTGAAGCGACTGAGAGCTCCTGTGGATCATCAGAATGCTTCCCGTAACTTGTGAACTGTTGGGGAGAAATGTTTGTTGGTTGACGATTGTAATTCCTCCTTGGAAAGGAAATGCAATCTTTCTAAAGTATGTCAACACAACAGCGGCATAGCGTATATCCAGGGCCTTCCCAGTAGGATGTTGTAATCGAGGTTTCTGTTGATAACTTCAACATCAATTTCTACTGTCTTGCCCCCCAGTTTGACTTGCAAGTTACTTAAAATCCTATATGGAGTGTATGTTCGTCCATAAAATACTTTCAATGTCGTTGACGATCGTGACAAGGGTGGTGAGCCCAAAGTTTTCCAGCAACTCATCGACATAATACATGTACATGTTCCCTCATCAATAATCGTTCGATGAACAATTTTTTTGAGGGCTTTCACTTGAATAAGGAAAGCAAGTTGAGCTGGTAACTAAGGGTCATATCCTTTATGATTAAAGGCCACAAGATTGGAATCCGTTGGGTCAATCCCACCTATTGCTGATAATAGAGCCTGCTTTTGGGAGGGGCAATTTTGTAGTACCTCAAGTGTCGACATAGCAAACGGAAGTTGGGCCAGGTCCTCTACTATATTATAATTATGTGCTGCTCTGGCACGAGGATTAAATGTCGATTTTTGTACTACTCCCTTTGGCGGCTTTATCGTTAGCTCAGGAATGATGGGTGGCACAACTTCGGTTGAAGTTATTGTTGAACTACTAGGTTGATTAGTAGCCTTGTTGTTCGACAGCTGTGGATTCCTGTAATATTTATTCCTTGTCAATATGAAAGCATCATTTTTCTATTTTGAAATGGAAAACATAAGCACTTGGGATGGGGAGCATTGTCACTAGCAACCAAATTTGTTCATGGGTTTGGAAACGGATCAGTCAATACTGCTAAGGTTTTTGAACTCTTAAAAAGTTTTTTAAATTCAGCTTTATGTGGACAATCTCTCGTCCAATGATCCTCATCGCATATCTGACACCCTGAAGGGGGTTTCCTTTGCCCATAAGGGTTTGGAGAAGATTTTTCAGGAGACGACTCCTCTCCTTTCTTCTTTTTCCCTTTCTTTTTCTTCTTGCCCACTGGTTGCTTTAGTTCTTTGCCTTTGTCAATTGACACAGCATTTACCTCCGAGGCGAGAAGTTCTTCATTTGCATTTTGACTAGAAACCGTATGAGCTTTCTTCGATGTAGCCTTTACGGTTTTTATGCTAGTCATACCTATCAGACTATCATCGGCATGAGAGTCCTTGTTTGATTTAGGAGGAGGAGGAACAGAAAATTCCGGCCTAGGAGCATCAGGGATTTTGTCATAGAGCATGCTAGACTGAGTATAGATCAAGTCTAGATATTGTGCATGAGAAATGACTTGCTCTTCAGTGACGACCCCTCCCTTTGCCACATCTTCTGTGATAGAAGGTAACAATGACTTAATAAACCATTCAGCTAACAACTGATCATGAACATATGTTTTTACCATTCTACGGTGATGTCGCCACTCATGGATATGATCAAATATGTGAGTGGCTATCGTCTGTTTGAAATTGGTAAGAAACTCTGTTCCTGTTTCGTACCTTATGGGTAACTGAAAATGGGTTAAAAAGGTTGTGGCTAGGGTGTTGAAGTTATCAAATGAATCTCTAGGTAATTCGACATACCATTTTTATGCTGGACCAGTTAACGTTCACTGAAAAAGGCGAAGCCTAATCAAATCATCATTAAGAGTGTTGGATGAACACCACAGATAAAAGGTCATCACATGATTCGACGGGTCTTCACCCGGATTTCCATTAAATTTAGGAATATCTGATGGAAGTTTGTGAGGAATCGCTGGCCACCAAGGGGCATAAGCAATTGGATCGTTTGTTAGCCGATTTAGGTCTGGTAACTCTAAAGTCGCCACGAAGGGCAACTGTTGATTCAGGTTTGGTGAAGCATACCCAGGATAAGATGGGATTGCCTGAGCAGTGGGTTTTTTCATACCAGCATAGTGCATCTGATGCTGATAACTTTGGTAAGGTTGATGGGCATAACCATTATGAAATGATTGATGTTGACCATTTTGATTATACGGATGCCCATTACTTGCAAAGATTTGTTGCTCATATCCTTGGTAAACTTGTTGGAATTGCGGTTGTTGAAATTGCACCAGCCATGGTTGTGAAACCATTTGCCATTGTCCAATACTGGCTATTTGACCAAGATGAGGGGTAATAGTACCCGTTTGAACCTGGGTCGCTCCGGTTAGAGAGCCACTAATCGGTGACTGTGGCTATGTCATGGAGACAGGAGGCTGTTGTATTACGACCTAAGAAACTTGAGGTTGGCATACAATAGACAATGCTTGTACTTGCGACACTGTCACAATGGCCAGTGTAGTGGGGATATTTGACACAGGTCAGCTTCGTTGCATTGAGTATACAACTCTTGGTTGTTGAGGCAGTATCATTACCCAACCGCTGGATGTAATTCCAACATGACTCGAATTCTGTTGTGAACTCCCATATGGTTGTTGTCTCGAAGGAAACAATGAAAGGCTATACTGCCCAAATTTATTCTGTTGCGAAGGATCAATTTTAGACTCAACATAAGAGATTCCGGACATTACTCCGGACGAACAAATGGGAACAGACCATACTGTCGAAACAATCCCTGTGTGGACCCCATCTAGCAGTTGAGAGCTAGTTGGGGCAGATGGTACACTGGCGAACATTGTTGGAGTAGCAGCAGGAGGTTCTGCTGCTAGTGCATCAGAGGACATAGTACTAGATGTTGATGGTTGTTCAGACATATCTAGCCTATCCAAAAGATTTCCTAGCGATTCTATAGGAACTTGCGATGAAGGGAGACTAAATTCTGATGAAGAAGGATATAGGGTGATCTCGGCTCCAAAATGCAATGGAGTACTGGATGGAGGATCCTCCACAATTTCTTCTATAGAAATCAATCCAGGTGGGAGAGGAAGACCATCAGGTCCGTAAAATATTTCTGGTGCCGAAGAAGGTATAGACTCTGCAGCGACAGTTGTTGGAGGGGTAGCACCTTCTGAATCAGCTGTAGATGGAGCTGAATTAGGAATAGAAGCGTTTACCATTGCACTAGGATCAGTTCTAATGTCCTCTTATGGTCGCGGAACTTCTTTTGTAAAGGCAGGGGTACCAGAGATGGTTGGAGTAACCAGAGTCCCTGAGGATGTTGGAACACAAATTCCAAGCAAACTTGGGGACTTTGATCCGATTAAGCGAGTTCGCTTTGTTTGGAACAATTTTGTTTCCAGAGTCAAAGATGATTGACTCGTTAATCTCTGCGAACGATGGGGTTTCGATTGACTTTCTTCCACGATTGCGGATTACTTGATCAACTCAAAATAAAGGGGAAAAAGTGATTCTGAATTTCATGAATTATAGACGCTTTGACACAACTTGCTTTTTCAATTTTTAAGAGTCAAGAAAAAGCTAAAGATGACTAGTCGCCTTCAATTTTTAATGAGCCTGAAGTGACAAGTGCTTAGATGGAAATTTTCCTTTAAGGAGTTTGAAAAGGAACAAAAGGGACTACTCTGGAAATCTAGACAGAGGGATTACCAAACCAATTGCAAAACTGCAGAACACTTTTTACGGTATGGCAATCAATCTTCTTGAATGTTGTGTTCAGTGCATTGCGATCGATAGGGCAGCAGACACGGCTTCCTAAGGATAAAGGATATAGCCTATTGTGGTCTCCCAATATATACTCGACGGTACATGGGAGCACAAGTCCATACTGGCACTTGTCGTCTCAAAGAGGAGGAATCACCCAACCTACAATGAAAGCGATAGTTACCAGGCTTTACGACGTCAAAATATGTCTCTAGCCTAGACTTCTAAATGTTGTGCATTAGGTTCCAAAGCGTTTTTATGTTCATTGAATTTATTTTACAATTGATCTTTCTTATGAAGTTTGCATTTCAGGTTCACTGCGTGATGTAGATATACAATTCCTAAAATGCAATCTGAGATGATAAACAATTGTTTAATCTTCTTTTTGCAATGAAAATCCTAGATACTAAGGAAAGAGAAGCGAGATTCTTTCAACATAGAGCAGAGAGCACACACTAGATGCACTCTTCCTAAATCAAAATCAACAAGCAGTCTAAATGCAAATGCACATGCATGTATTTGTTTTCTCTTTCTTAATGTGTGAATGACAAAAAGAATGCTAAGTACAAATCTGAATCGTTTCAAGTGACAATACTAACAATTTTCTTTTCAAAAGACGAAAGGAATAAAATGACAACACTTTGCGATTTTGAATTGAAAACTACTTTCGACACTTGAAAAACTATTAATTCAAATCAAATACAAGAGTAACAGTGTAATCGACCATCAAGAACAGTAGGATTCTTTTCTTTGACTGAAAATGACACTTGAGACACCTCCAAATCAAAAGACGACAACTTGATTACGCTACTTCTTTGTAAAAGAGAACTGTAAATGGCGAACAATACATAAAAAACATTTATAGTTCTTTGTACTATGGAGGCTGAATCATGCAAAGGAAGGGAGTTTCCATAGTGGTATACTTATCACAGACAACAAAACTCCTGAATAAAGCTGAAGAGAGTGAACAAAAACCAAAATTTGGAAGCAGAAGAGGTCTTATCTGATCATCGCACCTGTAACACAGGGAAAGAGCGATGCATCTCACCTACTGCACACGGGAGGTGCGACGTATCCAGATTCCCAAGAGGAGAAGGTGAGATGGTCCAGGGACGAGACTTCAACTGGGTTCTTGGTCACAGTTTGCAACTAAGTTCAGGGATTTAAGCCAAGAAAATGATAGTCAGTAAATGCAAATCACAGGGGTTGATCTAATGAGGCTACTTGAGCCACCACTGGGGATTGAATAACTTGTTTGCTTGTCTATATTTTTTTGCTTTATAAACTTACATACATATTTATAAAACTCTATAGTATAAATATCGGATCTTTACGACGACCACTGGAGGTTTTACTTTACGAGAAGTAGATAGGAGAGGAGCAAAGAATACCAAACTCAATATAATGAGTGAAACCACTTCAAGTTCACGGTAGTAGGCCTACTAAAAGACCAGACATTGATGGGTACTTTTTCCCTACTGCCTCCAAACAATCTGGCGGAAGTGGCCACGGTGGGAACCTGCAATATGGTGTCTTCCATTCAGAAGACATCCAATCATGATGTTAGCATGGATCATCATGAGGTTTTGCCTCCAAGCCCAATAGAAATATTGTAGCAATCGATGTTTTCGGCATGGGAGGTGAACCCAAGTCAATGCTCATCAAGTGTTTGGATAGATAGGTCTAAGGAATATGGTACCCCTTCAGATCCTTGGTCGCATGTACATTCTATAGACAAAGGAATTGTTCAGTCAATGATGATTGACGGGGCACCATGGGAAGATTACCACCATCATTCCCATCTTCCAGATTATAAAGAAGATTGTTCCAGTGACCTTGATCATCCTCCAATATTTGATTTCATATCGAATACTATAAATACGATGGATTCCGAGCGAAACTTGTCCAATATTGAAGAGACTTTTGCCATCGATATCTCGACCAAACCAAATTTTGTAGAGAATATTCATGTCAGCAAATCTTGTTCTCCTTCAGAACTAGAAAAATATTACGCTCTCTTTCGCGAGTTCGGAGATGTCTTTGCATGGTCATATGAAGAAATGCTAGGCATTGACACGAGTATAGTTGAACACGAAATTAAGATGTATCCAGATGTCAAACCAGTACGACAACGACTTCGCAGGTGCACCCCAAGAAAGTCGCTGCCATCAAGGTAGAAGTTGAAAATCTTCTCCATGTTGGTTTCATTTACCCGGTTCCTCTAACTGATTGGGTATCAAATATTTTTCCTGTAATGAAAAAGAAAGGAACGATAAGAGTGTGCATCGACTATAGGGATGTAAACCAAGCTTGTCCAAAAGACAACTACCCTACACCCTTCATTGACCGGATAATTGACGAATGCGTCAGATGTGAAATCTTTTAATTTATGGATGGATTTTCGGGGTATAATCAAATAAATATCTGCCCATAGGACCAGTCAAAGACTGCATTTATTTTTCCATGGGGTACATTCGCTTACCGCAAGCTACCTTTTGGTTTAAAGAACACAGGGGCAACCTTTCAGAGGGCAATGAATTATGCCTTCCATGACATCAAGAACATCATTCAACCATATCTCAATGATCTTCCGGCTAATTTGTGAAAGCGGACTGATCATCGACAGCAGTTGAGAGCAATATTTCTACGTTGCCGACACTACAAGATACAACTCAATCCACACAAATGTGTGTTTTGTGTCGGTTTTGGTCGTTTACTTGGCTTTGTAGTTTCAAAAGACGGGATTCGTCTCGACCCCTGTAAGGTTTAGGCAATCGTCGATTTGCTTCCACCTTCAAATTTTCTTCAGATTCAAAAACTCCAAGGGAAAGCAAACTTTCTGAGGAGGTTCATTCCAAATTACGTTGAACTTGCTAAAGGTTATACTCGTCTGTTGAAAAAAGAAGCACCCTTCATCTGGGATCAGGTCATGAAAGCTTCCTTTGATGCTTTAAAAGAATCCCTAATAAAAGCATCATTAATGAAAGCTCCTGATTATCAAAAAGACTTTAACCTGTATCTGGTTGTAGCAGATACGACCATAGCAGTGGTTTTAGTTCAAGAAGACGATGGAATTGAACATCCTATCTATTATTTAAGTCGAAACTTAAATGATACAGAAACCAAGTACTCCTATGTTGAAAAGCTGGCTCTCGCAGCTATTCAAGCAATACAGAGATTTCGACACTATATCCTCTTTTGAAAAACTACCATTTTTTCAGATTGCAACCCCATGACTTATATCTTGTCACGACAGTTACTGCGGGGAAATATTCCAAATGGATAGCAATTTTGCAAGAGTATGATCTAGAATTCTTAAAATCCAAATGAAAGAAAGCTCTGGTTTTCGCGGAGTTACTATGCGATTTCCCATCATCGTCCAACGATTCAACATCCAACGCAACAATCGTGGATGAATCTTTGTTTCTGATATCTTCAAGCAATCCGTGGTATGGAGATATCATCATCTATCTCCAAACACAAACATATAGGCCTAATACATCTCGTTCAGAACAATGACGTACTCGATACCAAGCAAAAGACTACATGATCGTCGGTGATACACTTTACCGTCGTGGTATCGATACAGTTCTGCGGAGGTGCCTCACCTATGAGGAGGCCAAAAAAGTCCTAAATGATTGTCATTCAGGCGTGTATGGGAGGTATCAATCTGGTTATGCTACAACACAAAATATTTTACGAGCAAGACAATTCTGGCCAACAATGTTCAAGGATTGCATAACCGCAGTCAGAAGTTGCCATGCTTGTCAAATCTTCGATCACAAAGCCATAATACCACCCGCACCTCTACAGCTAGTAGTTGTTGTTGGACCATTTGCCAAATGGGGCATAGATTTCATAACATGTAATCCCACCTCGGCTGGGGGGCATGGGTATATCATAGTCGCAGTTGACTATTTTACAAAATGGGCCGAGGGGATGCTTAGCAATCACATGATGGTTGAGTTGGCTGCCAAATGAGGACTGTCCCACGACAGCTCTACTCTGTATTATTCGCAAGCTAATGGGCAAGTTGAGGAAATCAACAAAGTCCTGAAGTGCATGCTGCAAAGGATGATTGGAGTGCATAAACGGAGTTGACACCTAATCCTATACTCAGTCCTATGGGCATACCGAACATCAGTAAGAAATGCGACTGGGTTTACACCCTTTCAGCTGGTGTATGGCCTGGAAGAAATCTTACCAGTTTAGTGGGAAATCTCATCCCTCAAGCTCGTAGTCGACCTTCTCCCCGAAACTTTAGAAGAGGAGGCTCTTTTCTTGGAATTAATCCAACTGGATGAAACCCGTCGTGATGCTGCCTTGGCTAACGAAGCCCATAAGAAATAGGTCAAGGCGCAGTTTGACAACAATGTCAAACTCCGTGTCTTCTCAGAAGGTGACCTGGTCTTACTTTACGACCAGGAGTCCAATAAGTTGGGAGTAGGTAAGTTCAAGTCTTTATGGATGGGCCCCTATATTGTCAAGCATGTATTGGCAAAAGGAGCCTATGAGTTAGTTGATTATGATGGGATTCCACTGGTGCAACCCTGCAACGGGTTGTACCTTAAGCGTTACTATGCTTAACTCCGTATAGTAACCCCTATGCTTTTGTTACATTTTTGTTTTTTCTAAGAGCAATCTTTTTTGGTTAGGTAATCCACTTTTTCATTTGTTACAGATGTCGAACCCATTTGAATCATTTGTTGGATATGCCGTCGAAGCGAGCTGTAGTTCACGAAACCTATCTTCTGCGGCCTGGGCCATCTTTGATCCAAGTGGTGAGTTAGTGAGTTTTAGAGGGGTATGTATTAGCTGATCAACGAACACCATCGCTGAATACAGTGCGTTGATAGAGCTCCTCTCTGATGCCATCGCACATGGCATACGTCGACTTGTTGTTAGGCTAGACTCATAGCTCGTCATCCTACAGCTCACCAGTGTCTATTCTGTACGGAATCCAGCCATCTATGGCATGTTCCTAAGGGTCAATATTTTGGAAAGACAATTTGATTCTATCCAATATCAACATATTTCTAGAAACTTAAACACATTAGTAGATTCATTGGAAAATTATGTGTTAGATAGACATTTGCGACATTTATAAAAGAAAAGCATTTCATAAATATTTGCATCAGGATCATGTAAATTAACCAAAATGAAGCTCCGAAAATCAAAAATATATATATAATTGTTTATGGTTTACATATAGTGTTCTGTGTCCAAGACAAAATCAGTCAAATGACCCAAAAACTCAAAATGCTAGGGGCCACCCTAGTCTAATGGTGTTGGTGATAATAAGTCACCCCCTGTGCAATCATGTGTAAAAGCCTAGTCCATCGACGTGGCATGCCAGTAGTGTGTCGTTGTAATCTCAGAGGAAGCTCGTCAGTCCTCACATCCGAGATACCGAGAGTGAGACCTTCGATCTGATCCTGTAATGCTGCAAGAGTCTCGGCCACATCCAAGTCACGAAGGACAGCCCTCCCTACAGCCTCTCTTGCTGGAACAACAGCTGGTGCTCTCAGGCGCACTGTTGGTTGCACCAGTCCGATATTTGCATGAGCACATGAGTTTTTGATTAGTCTTGATAAAAGAAAGCATAGGAACATTATAAAAGAAATAAACAGGGATATGGTCAGAAATTTTACCTATGGCACTCCACTGCTCACCAGCCGGTAGCACCAAATATGGGTCACCCCGGAAATCGATACCAGCATACGGACACTCGACATAAACCATCTCCTGACAATAGAAACACTCAAAGAAGGCATCATAGAAAGAAACCTGTGGCTGACCAGCATGTCGGGCCATAAGGTCAACCCATCTCTACATCCGTGGCTTAGTCGGTGGCACCAAACCAAGTGAAATGTACTGCGGCTACATCAGTGGGATCTTCTCCAAGGCGAAAGCGGTCAAAATGGAACCATAGCCAAAGTTATTAGATCGCCCATTTTTCACCTTGGTAAGTTGTTCTTTTATCACCGGAAGTACTGCATCACACTAGTTGAACACCTTCAGTTCAAGGCATTCTAAGGCATACTGCATATAGGACCTGTTGGCCAAGTGAAGAGCCGCACTACCAGCCAATCTAGCAAAGGTGAACAAGATGGTCCTCAGGGACCGGTCAGTGACATCTTGGATGTTGATCTTGCCGTCCCTACCTGGCTGAGATCCTTCTCTTTAGTATCGGCGAATATAATCCCTCATGGATTCGCCCCCACAGGTGGAACCTGATAGTGAGAGAGGGGCACCATGCCTCGATAAACTGGTCAAAAAATAGATGTCCATGACAGTCAAGGGGCTGGAATCTTGTATCTTGTAAGGAAGTGTTGTTGGTTTCCTGGTGGAATATCATAGTGTTGGGTGATCTAAGCTTTTCATGAGGTGAAGAAGGGCTTTCATGCTGGGAGGATGACACTGGGTCAGATTAATGGGTTGTAATCCTCTCTTCTAATCTTTACATCAATAAAGCTATTCAAGTTTTCCTCCACATTCTTGTACGTTTGATAATATATATGCATTTGTGTGGTCAATATATATCTAGTCCTATATTTTTTATGATTGTAGATCTCTACACTTTGAAGGTATTATGCTGCTTTAACTTTACAGTTACTCTTTGAAGCAGAGTGGTTAAGGAAAGAGCAGCAAAGATCTATCAGAGAAGGGGAGGAACAAGCAAGGAACCGAGTGAGAGATTGAGGTTGGTATTCTTTGCTCCTCTCCTATCTACTTCTCGTAAAGGAAAATGAAAGTAACTTTAATTTTTTTGTTTCTAAGATAGCTACTCAGCTGAGATCCTTCTCTACAGTATCGGCAAATATAATCCCTCACGCATTCGCCCCCACGGGTGGAACCTGATAGTGAGAGAGGGGCACCACGCCTCGATAAAACAGTCAAAAAATAGATGTCCACGACAGTCAAGGGGATGGATTTGCCTCTAATCTGGAACACCTGGTTGGTAGGATCCCATGCATCGAGGAAATATTGCAACAAGTTGATTTGTTGCCTCATATTAGAGATACAGAAGAACTTGAGCAAACCATAGTTCCGCAATGCAGTTACCATACTCGAATCATGTAAAGCAACCATGTCCTCTTCTTCATTCTCGTGTTCTCGCCATGTAACAACCATTTTGCTCTGATGAATCTCTAAAAACAAACAAGAGAAGAGTCAAGATCCTGATTTGGCAAAAAACAGGCAAAATTTCCATGAAAAAAAATAGCGCACAAGTTTCCCTCCTTGTGCCCATCGCACCCCAGCTGTGTACTAGGAGCAATGCATACTGACTAGCCAATGGTCAGCCTAGTATGCATCGCACCTTTCGATGTACACAGGGTGCGATGGGGGCAGAATGAATTTTTCAAACCCCAGAGGCTCAGGAAAGCAGGGAAATATGCTCAGAATTCAAAAAGGAAAGAATGCAACTAAAGAGAATAGGTTTAGTTCCTACCTGGTCCAGGCGGTGCCAAGAATCGTCCACAGAATCTCCCGGAATCAGCTAGTGAATATCAAGGGGGAAAACACCTCCAAAGCTTCAACAATCTCAAGTTCAAATGAAATGGTAAAATGAGGGGTAAAAACCACTTTTAAATTACTTTTCGCGTGACTCGAGTAGGGTATTACTGTTTTAACTCATTTTTAAAGCATGTATTTTCATTTCTAATCAGTTTGATGGAGCAATTGAACAAGTAGTACGACTGTCAAAAGAACATAGTGTTAACGGTGGGTCGAATATCAATGACCATTATCACGAGCAATTTTTATGTGAAGTTCAAGCTCGTTAAAAATTAAACCTAAGAAATGAGTAAATGTTCCCCCAGAGTTTAAGCTCATTAAAAAATGAACCAACCTTCGGTAAATAACCATTGCGAATGCATTATCATTAGCTTTTGAGCCCTGGTCGTGTTTTTACCATCACCTCCACTCTGTTTAGTCGATCATATGCCTCCATTTGATTGTTTACCCTTTTGAGGAACAATGGCGACCAGAAGAGTGATTCTATTAGCCATCCTTGTGACACTACTGTGATTGGAAAATTCCAAACCTTACCTGGAACCAGCAGCTACCCGAAAATATCACTCGTTCCTCAAAAATGAGACTCATTTAAGCTCTTTTCATCTGACTCGTAAAATATGAAAGGATTGCCGATCAGTTGGACTCTCCAGCTTGTTAAAGCTACCGGGAGTGCTATCCCTCCTCTAGATTTTAATCTTTTTGGACCTGAGGGATTATTACACAAAAAGATCGAGCATTTGTCTTGTTCAGCTCGTTAAAACTATCGAAAATTCATCCCTTTTGTATTATTTTATACTTTTTTCCGACTTAAGGGATTATATGACGAAAAAGGATTACTGGAGTTTCCTCTCCGTCCCTTTTCAAACTCTCTAAAATTGAAAAAGGACCGAGTTATCTTTGTCGTTAAACTTGTTAAAACCAATAGCGACAAACTTGTCCATGCAGACAAGAATGAGTTTCACTGTTGCTAGGCTCATTAAAACATAGCGACGGGTTTGCCCAAAGGG